>JAODAL010024536.1:0-60390 GCA_025379985.1 Phyllomedusa bahiana | reverse complement strand
TTTTTCTCGGCCAGAACAGCGACTTTAACAAGTGGGAAAGTATTTTATCTTACTTTATACTTATTGCAGACGTGTTACTTGGAAGAGAAGTCATGAAATGTTTAATAAGATTTTCAGTTTCTCACCTTCCCTTTTCTAAAGGGTTTTTTAATTAGAAATGTGACAAAGGGAAATAGAGGTGTGCAGGGGAGCGGCGAAAATTCCCCCCTCTCATTATTTACAGCCGCATCTCAGCCACATTGTACGTAGCTCTTGTCTCGGGATGATTATTAGGTGGAATAATCAATACAGATTAGTAGATGAAGATTTCCAGGAGCCATGGATTGCTTCTTTCCCTTTTTGGAATACTGCGGTCATTTCCATTAATTGCATCAACCTTTTATCGTACCCGGGGGCAGAATGGAAAGGGGCAAGGGCGTGCCTCGGGGGGGCCCACAGACAAAGACCCGCTCGTTCTTCATTAAAAACATGCTAAGAAATAGTGGGGGCCCCAAAACTTTTTGCACGGGAAAGCAAAAGCTTCGCATTTCACCCTATACACTCCAAATCTTCTGCTTTTTCAGAGGGGCACATAAAAGACATTATTCCCAACTTTCCCAATTTTAGGGGAAATCTCATAAATGGGCCATAAAGTGGGGATAAGGAACCCCCCCCCTAAGTCTGTATTTGGGGGTGTTATGTCTAGATTTTTGGCAGTGTAATTGTCGGTTAAAAAACATTTTTCTTTGACTTAGACATTGATGGCATATCGGATATTTCATCGACATCTGATAAGCGTAGACCCCATCCATGGGACCCGCATCTAACCCTGGAAAACTGGTGGCTCCAATAAAAGAGCTGGGTTTCGCTTCGCACAATACCCATTTTGTTTATGGGAGTCCCATACAAGGGAGCGCGTGTTTCCTTCTGTTCTATGGATTCCCATACGGGGAGCGTTGTTCTCCATTCGTTCTAGGGGATTCCCAACAGGGGAGCGCTGTTTTCCCATCTGTTCAAAGGAGTTCCCAGTACAGGGGTGCTGTGTTCCTCCATTCTTTCTTGGAGTTCCCAGTACAGGGATTTCGGTTTCTCTCCATTCTGTTCAGGGGAGTTCCCAGTACAGGGGACGTGGTTTCTCTCCAAATTCGTCAGGGGAGTTCCCAGTACGGGGGAGCGCTTTTTTCTCCATTCCCCTCTATGGGTTCCCATAAGTGAGCACTGTGTTTTCATTATGCTCATAGGGTTCCCTTACGGGGACTCTGTTTTCCATTTTGTTCTGGGGATTTCCCAATACGGGGGAGTGCTTTTTTCTCCACGTTCTGTGGATTTTCCCAGTACGGGAAGCACCGGTTCTCCTTTTCTGCCTATGGAGTTCCCAGTGCGGGGGACGCTGTGTTTCCCATTCTCCTCTAGGGGCAGTTCCCTACAGGGACGCTGTGTTATCTCCATTCTTTTCTATGGGAGCCCCTACAGGGAGCTCTGTGTTCTCCATTTTTTTTCGGGGGGGGTTTCCCCAATACGGGGAGGCTGTGTTCTCCTTTCTGTCAATGGGAGTTCCCATACAGGGGACTCTTTGTTCTCCATTTTGTTCGGGGGAGTTCCCAGTACAGGGACGCTGTTTCTCCATTCTGTTCTAGGGGAGTTCCCACATAGGGGAACTGTGTCCCTCCATTTGTTCTATGGCGCCCCCCCGGTACAGGTGAGCGCTGTGTTCTCTCCTTCTGTTCAGGGGATTTTCCCAGTACGGGGAGCACTTTGATCTCCCCTTTCGTTCAGGGGAGTTCCAGTACAGGGGAGTGCTTTGTTCCCCATTCTGTTCTATGGAGTTTTGCAGACAGGGAATCTTTTTTCTCTCCTTTCTGTTCTATGGGATTCCCAGTACAGGGGAGCGCTGTGTTCTCTACATTCTGTCTTTTGGGAATTCCATACAGGGGACGCTGTTTCTCCATTCGTTCTATGGGAGTTCCCATACGGGGGAGCGCTGTTTCCCCCTTTCTTTTCATGGGATTCCCATACAGGGGAGCACTGTGTTCCCATTTTGTTTTTGGGATTTCCCCAAAACAGGGGAGCCTTGTTCTCCATTCTGTTCTAGGGAGCCCCATACAGGGAATGCTTGTTCTCCCCATTCTTTTTCTAGGGGAGTTCCCAGTACAGGGAAGCGTTTTGTTCCATTCTGTTCTATGGCGTTCCCAGTACAGGGGAGCGCTGTGTTCTCCTTTTCGTTCTAGGGGGATTCCCAAAAGGGAAAGCGGTGTTTTTGGTTGTATTCAGAACTCCCAAATAGCAGAATGGAGAGTCGTGCACAAGCCTGACCAGCTCGCCATTGGGCCCATTCCCAAGATAAATGCAAGCAGGTCTGGGCCAAGGTATTCTGGTGCCCTAGGCAAATAATGCATATAGCATCCACCGTATGGAAAATTCAGCCCATTCCATGCCTCCCATTCCATTCCGTGCCCCCTTTTCTGACTGGAATGAAATGGAGTCCAAGGCGGCCGCTTACTTTCGCCTACCTATCATCCCAGCCCTGGGTGCAAGAGATGGGGCCCACACCTATTACACTTGATGGCATATTCTTTCAATATTTCATCAAACTCTATGGTGAGAACAGCCCTTTAATTTTGATGTTACAAAATGCTCAGATAGAAATTCCTCTGCTCTGATAGATGACTGGCCTGAATATTCTCACTCTCCATCCTCTGAAAACCTTAATGGTTCACCTGAACTTGTAGAAAAAAATAAAGGTTCAGCATGTCCCACACCAAAAAATAAGGAGAGTGGTGGTTGCTTAGTTCTCTCCACACATTTCCATGATAGTTCCCAGGCGAGTGTACTTAGGTATGCTCAGAACTCCCATAGACATAAATGGGGGAGAGCTATGCAAGCACGTCCTTCTCTGAGGCATTCATGTATTGAGATACAAGCTGACTTCAAAAGATTTTACCAAATGACTAAACCCTTTTAAGATTAGCAACATGGAATAAAAAGTATGAACCTCACACCATATGTTGATCTACTGCTTGTCAGCAAAATTTTTTAACAATGAACAGAAGGTTCTTAGTTACTTTTTGATCAAACGGTATTTGCCCACTTGCCACTTCACGGCGACCTCTTTAAAGTGGGTCCCAACACTAATGGGGGGCAGCACTGCATGGCGGCCACCGCAGCAAAAACCACACAGATGAGGGGCACAGCCCAGTGGCCCAACAGCACCACTGCTGCCAGACCTAGCCCCCTGGCTCTGCACCACCGCACCAGCACAGCATCACCAATGGCCGCCACACAGCACCACCACCAAAAAAAAGGAAAGATAGACACTGCTCACCTCTCCTAGGGCTCCCTGCAAGCAGACTGAAAGATAAAGGGCATTAACCCTTATACAGACTACTGCTAATTAAAAACACATGGGCCAAATGGGGGAGGAGTGCTGATCCATGAGTGAAAAGAAAGACCTTTGTATAACAACATGGAAGAAGAAGTATGGACCGCACATCCCCACACTATACGTTGATCTACTGCTTCTCAGCAAAACTTTACAAAAATGAACAGGAGGTTCTTAGCAGTGGCCGCCATGCAGTGCTGCCCCCATTTAGTGTAAGGACCCACTTTAAAGAGGTCGCCGTGAAGTGGCAAGTGGGCTTATATGTTTTGATCAAAAAGTAAGTAAGAACCTCCTGTTCATTTTTGTAAAGTTTTGCTGAGAAGCAGTAGAACAAAGTAAAGTGTGAGGATGTGCGGTCCATGCCTCTCCCTTTCACCTTTTAAGATTAGGATTAGGTTTTATTTTTGGGTAATTTTTGCCAAAAATCTATTCAGGCTGACCCCCATGCCATCTCCACCTGAAAAATATTTCCTGAATCCACTCATTCCTTTACTTTGACTCCACAAAATTGCTTATTCATGCTCTCATCATCTCAAGCCTGGATTACTGCAACATCCTCAACTCCACTGCCCGGCTGATCCAATTCTCTCCTCACTACTCCTCTGCCTCTCCCCTCTGCCAACCCCTTCACTGGTTACTCCTTGCCCAGACAATTGAGTTTAGGTTACTAACCATGACCCACAAGGCTCTACATAACCTCTCTCCTCCATACATCTCTGCCCTAATCTCCAGATACCTCCCCTCACGCAATCTCCGCTCCTCACAGGACCTTCTCCTCTGCTCTTCCCGTGTCAACTCCTCACACAACCATCTTCAAAACTTCTCCCGTGCTTCCCCCACACTCTGGAACTCACTGCCCCAACACATCAGACTCTCCCCCACTCTCACCGGCCTCAAAAGCAACCTGAAAACCCATCTCTTCAGGAGCCTATAACCTACAATATCCTTGCTGCCCCTACACCCCCCACAAACATGTCTCCCCCTCACCTCCTGTCTCTTCCCACCTTCCTTGTAGATTGTAAGCTCTCACGGACAGGGATCCCTCTCCTTCTGTATCAGTGTGTCACCTAATGTTATTGTATTTGTCTGGTATTATATTTGTCTTATATTAGGTACTCAAAAAAACACAGAAACAAGGCCATACTCACAGCTGAAAGGCTGGACTGAAAACTGAACCCAGTAAAGAGGCAACAGTGGCCCCTATGCTACTTCGGAAAGATAAACAGGAGCAGCTGATTGCTGAGCAGTGTATGCTAGGGGAGCAATTAGATAATAAAAAACTGCACATTAAATTGATACCTGTTCACACCAGTATGCAGAAAAGCCACAGTATAATACATGGTGAGACTGCACAAATGCAAAAGTACAAATAAGGCAACCACTCACAGTCTTTTATGTATGAGGTGGGTGGTTGCTGGTATTATAATTGCATATAGATAAGGCGATACAAAAAGGTGCCATTAATGCAGATACGTGTGATACTTGCAAGAAATGAGGAGCCTTGACGGGGCTTGCAAGCTTGCATATAGTGGTCATTGTATTAACTAATACCTCATATTTGATTTTTTTTCTAGTATGTTAATTTTTTTGCCCAAAAGTACTGGGGAGCAGAGGGCGTCTGTATTTTGTGTTGGACACCCAAAAAGTGCTGGGCAGCCCACCCAATAGAATAGTAGCAGCGTAACAGGCTGTAAGCCAGCATGGTGCACCACATGTATCTGCATTAATAGTACCCTTTTGTATCACCTTATCTATTTGCAATTATAATACCAGCAACCACCCCCCTTATGCATGGAAGGTATGTGAGTGGTTGTCTTATCAGTATTTTTGCATTTATGCAAACTCCCCATGTATTGTACTGTGGCTTTTCTGCATACTGTGTGAACAGGTATCAATTTAATGTGCAGTCTAATTGTTCCCCTAGTGGTGGGGTATGTGAGCTACTGCTCAGCAATCAGCTGCACCTGTTTATCTTATATTAGGTACCTACTCCTCTTGACTTGTAAAGCGCTCTAAATAATTATAATAATAATAATAACAATAATAACAATAATGATCGCATTAGTTCGATGCTCAAGGTTATCTAATCACTAGACATTACACCTTTACTCAAGTGTCACAGTGAAACAGTGATATTCGGAGGTCCTTATCTCCGTAAGTCATTTATGTACAACCATATAATAACCGTTGCATCTTCTTAAACAAGTAATAAACTTTCCAGAAAATTCATAACACCATCCGCTTTCAATATAAGCAAAGTGTCCTTTTATTCTTTACACTCTTCATATCATATATATCACTGTGCTTGGGAGCATTAGCATTCCAATATAACGACAAATAACATGTTGCGGTCTTATGTTAATATCCTGGGCAGTCTATTTCCAGTCCGGGCATGGACGGTTGCGGCTGCTTAGAGCACAAACAATAGCACGAATGCTACATTTCGAGGGATACACCCTCTTTGTCAAGCGTGCATGCAAGACCTTTATAGACTATATCACGTGATAACATACGTCATATGTGTTCACCATAACAAAAGTTACATCCAGATACATAATGATTTATATCATAATACTCCATATTAGAATATTCCAATTTTTTTCTTTTAAAACCATCCCTTGATACAGTGTTTTCTGGGTATATGGTAAACTATCGAATCCCAACAATGATTTCTCTATAACCTACTCTATCCCTAACTACCGCAATCGTCTGATCAAAGCCAGCAGCTCCAGCAACGCTCCTCACGTAACCCTTCAGGGGCTAACTTTTCCAACTTAGAGATCCAGTAAACTTCCCTAGGTAATAACTTTAGTAGCCATTCTTTGATCCTTAATATCTACCTCCTTAATGATACGCCATCTTAATTCACTTACATTGTGTGAGAATTCCAGGAAATGTCTAGCCACCATTGTTTCACCATATTTCCTTACCTCTAGCCTCAGATGGTATGTCAGTCTTCATTGTAGTTGTAGCCAACCATATCTGCGACCTATGCTCATTGAGTCTAATGCACATAGCACGTGTAGTTTGTCCTCTATAGGACTTGTCGCAGGAACACTTCAATATATAAATGTATTACACGTGTAAAATCCTTTGATATAAATGGGATATCCTTGTGTGGGATGAGTCTCTCCTTTAATGATGCTGTTGCAATTCTGACACATAAGGCTCGGGAAGGTTCCTCTCTTCTGAGTATTAAGACTAAGTATTAAATATTAAAGGGGATTTATCGTTTGAGCTGCTCGTGCTCTTCAGCTAATTTTCTCAGATTGAGTTTGAAATCCAGGGGCGTGTCTCTCCTGTCAGCAGGCGTGTCTCTCCTCCCAGGAGGTGTGTCTCCCCTCACTGAAGACCTGTGACATCATCATTTTCTATAAAGCAGGGGATGCAGAAGGTTGTCTGGATATAACAGCTCTGTAGCCTCCTGCATGCTTATGTCTGCAGCCTTGAGGCTCCAAACTCCAGCAAGCACCTGTCATATGTCTTAGCTGCTGGCTTTCAGTTGTGTGTAAACTGTTACTTCTAGTGGTGTTCATCCAAATTGTACTGACAACAGGCAGAGACCTTTACTCAACTACAAGGACAAATGTCAGCTTCAAGTAAAGATCTCTGCTTCCTGTCAGTGACATGTGAGTGAAAACAATGGGGAGAGAAGCAAATCAGCTTTGAGAGAAGGCCCTGCTCAGCTTATAACTAACTTGGGCTGGTGGTGCAGAGTTAGAGCAGTGCGCAATGATAGTGTTGTTTTTACAACAAAGGGGTTTGGAGTTCTAGTCCCTCACAGGGTATATTTTTTTTCCCCCTAAATTTTACACATATGTAGAGAGACCTAAAATATATATGTTAATCTCTATAATGATATATATACACATACATAGCTCCCCTATATCATGTCTCATCCCCGAGAGTATATGCATTGTATCACATATGTTGGAAGTGCTTGGTGTGACTGCAAGGATGGGACACTATATAGGGGAGCTTTGTGTGTGTATATGAATAAAATTATAGATGTCTACACATATATTTTCATATCTTTACATATGTGTAAAAATTTTAAACAAAAAAAAAAAAAAAAACGACTGATGGGGCTTGAACTCCCAACCTCTGTCTTGGAGGGCTAATCACCTAAGAACTGTACTATACAAGAAGCTTATGAAAACATAATGTTGAATCCTTATGTTATACAATACAGGTGATGACGTCATAAGGAGGTGGGGCTTGCATTCGATCTGAGGAACAGAACGCCTTCTTTTCCAAGTAGCAGCTTAAGGACTGAACCTGTGAGGAGGTGAATCAACCTCTTGGCAAAAGCCCCTTAAACAGCCAGTAATTGCCCAGAACATTGACCCTAAAGCTGGGAGATGTACATAGAGCCAGGAGACTCTGGTTTCACTATCGATTTTAACAGCTCAGAGGGGAGTAAACACAGAGTGTACAGGCAGCCAATCACAGCGCAGGGGGCGTGGCTGGGGCGTTTCCTGTCTAGGGGCGTATCCCAACAGGCTGAATGAAATGTCAGCCAGCCAATCACAGTGCAGGGGGGCGTGTCTAGGGTGCGAGAATCGACCAGGGGGCGTTCTGACCAGCAACAGCAGAAAAAGAAGACAGATTTACAGAGATGCTTATGTCTCCTAAACCAAGTGACAGAGGTAATGCAACCCAATTACAAAAGGGCTTATTTTTACTGTCCCCATAATCTGAGATATGATCTTTGTAACGATAAAACCCCTTTAAGTATTATGTTTAGTATTTCCCTATGTCAGACCTAACCAAGGCATTGCCAATAGTTCTCCCCTTGTTGCAAACAAATTTTGGTTTCTGTCAAAACAGTCTCCCATATTGGGGATCATTCTGTAAAAAATTCCATGCACTCAATATTGATCAACTGGGCATGGGAGTCATACATCGATATAAACAGCACTGTATCTTGCTCCTGTCTCTTCTCCTTATTTCTCTTCATTGTCTATTCCCTGGGGACAGTTCTAATCTCTCTACTTATTCTTCGGACCTCCTTTTCAGGATATCCTCGTGCTACAAATTTCTGTACTAATTTTGATGCTTGTACATACTGTTCAATATCCTCCGGGCCCATGAAAACTGCCCCCCTTCAGAATGCCTCAGAAGGTTTTGGGTGTATGATAGCTATGAAATCTCACTAGATTATTCTTATCTGTGGCCTTACTAAATAGGGGAGTGTGTAACTTATTCCCTTCTTTAATCACATTAACATCCAAATAATTGAGTTCTGTCTCAATGTTAATAATGGTAAATTCCAGAAACTCATGTATCCCATTAAGATGTTTAGAAAACTCATTCAATTCCAGCTCAGTGCCAGTCCATAACATGAATACGTCGTCTATATATCTCAACCACAGCTATATGCGATGGCTACAGAGACTGTAGACAACACATTCAGTTTCCACCTCAGATATATAGAAATTGTTACAGAATGAGCCTATGGGGGACAGTTTAAACAGAAACCAAAATTTATTTACAACAAGGGGAGAGCTATTGGAAATGCCTTGGTTCGGTCTGACATAGGGAAAGCGAGAAATACTCGAAAAGAGGAACCTTTCCGAGCCTTATATGTCAAAATTGCAACAGCATTATTAAAGGAGAGACTATTTGTCATCCCACACAAGGATATCCCATTTATATTAAATGATTTTACACGTGTAATACACACAACGTGATTTATATGTTGAAGTGTCCCTGCAACAAGTCCTATAGAGGACAAACTACACGCGCTATGTGCATTAGACTCAATGAGCGTAGGTCGCAGATATGGTTGACTAAAACTTGAATGAAGACTGACATACCATCTGAGGCTAGAGGTAAGGAAATATGGTGAAACAATGGGGGCTAGACATTTCCTGGAATTCTCACACAATGTAAGTGAATTAAGATGGCGTATCATTAAGGAGGTAGATATTAAGGATCAAAGAATGGCTACTAAACAGTTATTACCTAGGGAAGTTTACTGGATCTCTAAGTTGGAAAAGTTAGCACCTGAAGGGTTACGTGAGGAGCGTTGCTGGAGCTGCTGGCTTTGATCAGACGATTGCGGTAGTTAGGGATAGAGTAGGTTATAGAGAAATCATTGTTGGGATTCGATAGTTTACCATATACCCAGAAACACTGTATCAAGGGATGATTTTAAAAGAAAAAAAATTGGAATATTCTAATATGGAGTATTATGATATAAATCATTATGTATCTTGATGTAACTTTTTTTATGGTGAACACCTATGAAGTATGTTATCACGTGGTATAGTCTATTTAAAGGTCATTATGACCTTGGCATGCTTGACAAAGAGGGTGAATCCCTCAAAATTTAGCATTCGTGCTATTGCTTGTGCTCTAAGCAGCCGCAACCTCCCATGCCTGGACTGAAAATAGACTGCCCAGGATATTAAAGTAAGACCGCAACATTTTATATGCTGTAATATTGGAATGCTAATGCTCCCAAGCACAGTGATATATGTGATATAAAGAGTGTAAACAAAAAAGGACACTTTGCTTATATTGAAAGCGGATGGTGTTATGAATTTTCTGGAAAGTCTATTACTTGTTTAAGAAGATGCAGCAGTTATATGGTTGTACATAACATTGGGTCAATATGTCATTAGATGTGTAACAAGGAATAATCCATCATATCCACATGCACACAAATGACCATTTCTACTTTGGGAATGAATAAAAGACCCTTGATCTCAGTAGTGGTTCCATCAGTTGGATGCTCAGTGATGATCCCTTTTGTTGGATGCCCAGTGATGATCCCAACAGTTGGCTGCTCAGTGATGATCCCATCAGTTGGATGCTCAGTAACGATCCTATCAGTTAGCTACTCAGATTTGATCCCATCAGTTGGATGCTCAGTAATGATCTCATTTGTTCAATGTTTAGCGATGATCCCATCAGTTCAATACCCAGTGATGATCCCATTAGTTGGATGCTCAGTGATGATCCCATCAGTTGGATGCTCAGTGATGTTTCCATCAGTTGGATGCTTAGTGATGATCCCATCAGTTGGATTCTCTGAGATGATCCCATCAGTTGGATGCTCGGTGAGGATCCCATCAGTAGGATCGTCAGTGATGATCCCATCAGTTGGATGCTCAGTGATGATCCCATTAGTTGGATACTCAGTGATGATCCTATCAGTTGGATGGTCAGTGATGATCACATTAGTTAGCTACTGAGATTCGATCCCATCAGTTGGATGCTCAGTGATGTTCGCATTAGTTGGATACTCAGTGATGATCCCGTCGGCTGGATACTCAGTGATGATCCCATTGGTTGGATGCTTAGTGATGATCCCATCAGTTGGCTGCTCAGTGATGATCCCATCAGCTGGATGCTCAGTGATGATCCCATCAGTTGGATACTCGGCGATGATCCCATCAGTTGGATGCTCAAGGTTATTGCACATTGTTTCAATATGTCATTAGAAGTGTACAATGGGACAATCCATCATATCCCTACACACCCAAATGTCCTTTTCTACTTTGCAAATGAGTAAGAGACACCAGGTGTCAGTATTGGTTCTTTCAGCTAGATGCTCTGAGATGATCCCATCAGTTGGATGCCAGTGATGATCCCATCAGTTGGATACTCAGTGATGATCCCATCAGTTGGATACTCAGTGATGATCCCATCAGTTGGATACTCAGTGATGATCCCATCAGTTGGATGCTCAGTGATGATCCCATCAGTTGGATGCTCAGTGATGATCCCGTCGGTTGGATGCTCAGTGATGATCCCATCAGTTGGATACTCAGTGATGATCCCATCAGTTGGATACTCAGTGATGATCCCATCAGCTGGCTGCTCAGTGATGATCCCGTCGGTTGGATGCTCAGTGATGATTCCATCAGTTGGATGCTCAATGTTATGGCATATTGTTTCAATATGTCATTAGAAATGTACCGTGAAAGAATCCATCATATCCCTACTCACACAAAAGACCATTTCTACTTCGGGAATAAATAAGAGACGCCTGGTGTCAGTAGTGGTTCCTTCAGTTGGATGGCTTTATCAGTTGGCTGCTCAGTGATGATCCCATCAGTTGGATGCTCAGTGATGAAGCCATCAGTTGGATGCTCAGTGATGATCCCATCAGTTGGCTGCTCAGTGATGATCCCATCAGTTGGATGCTCAGTGATGATCCCATCAGTTGGATGCTCAGTGATGATCCCATCAGTTGGATGCTCAGTGATGATCCCATCAGTTGGATGCTCAGTGATGACCCATCAGTTGGATGCTCAGTGATGATCCCATTAGTTGGCTGCTCAGTGATGATGATCCCATTAGTTGGCTACTCAGTGATGATGATCCCATTAGTTGGCTGCTCAGTGATGATGATCCCATCAGTTGGATGCTCAGTGATGATCCCATCAGTTGGATGCACAGTGATGATCCCATCAGTTGGATGCTCAGTGATGATCCCATCAGTTGGATGCTCAGTGATGATCCCATCAGTTGGCTGCTCAGTGATGATGATCCCATTAGTTGGCTGCTCAGTGATGATCCCATCAGTTGGATGCTCAGTGATGATCCCATCAGTTGGATGCTCAGTGATGATCCCATCAGTTGGATGCTCAGTGATGATCCCATTAGTTGGCTGCTCAGTGATGATGATCCCATTAGTTGGCTGCTCAGTGATGATCCCATCATTGGATGCACATGATGACCCATCAGTTGGATGCTCAGTGATGACCCATCAGTTCAATGCTCAGTGATGATCCCATCAGTTGGATGCTCAGTGATGATCCCATCAGTTGCATGCTCAGTGATGATCCCATCAGATGGGTGTTCAGTGATGATCCCATCAGTTGGATGCTCAGTGATGATCCCATCAGTTGGATGCTCAGTGATGATCCCATCAGTTGGATGCTCAGTGATGATCCCATCAGTTGGATGCTCAGTGATGATCCCATCAGTTGGGTGTTCAGTGATGATCCCATCAGTTGGATGCTCAGTGATGATCCCATCAGTTCGATGCTCAGTGATGATCCAATCAGTTGGATGCTCAAGGTTATTGCACATTGTTTCAATATGTCATTAGAAGTGTACCATGGGAAAAAATAAGAGACCCCTGGTGTCAGTAGTGGTTCCTTCAATTAGATGGCTTCATCAGTTGGATATTCAGTGATAATCCCATTGGTTGGATGATCAAAATTATAACATATTTGGTATTGGGTCAACATGTTAATGGATAGTTATGGTGGGAGAGTCCAGATAGATAGAATCCAGGCAGGTAGGTATGGGCATGTCTATACCAGGACTGGGCACTCGTTGCCATTGTTCAAATAACCATTTTCGGACCCAGCAGTTGACACCTTTAACTGACTTTTAGAACCCATTCAGACAATATGCTACTAAAAGTTAAAATTTTTGGTTCTGGGTGGACAACTGCATTAATGTCTGTACTTCATTCCAAAGTACATTCCCAGGACTGCAGACCGCACTGTCCACGCACTCGTTGATGTGATTCACTTCATCGTCTTAGCAATGTCCTAATTCATAGTTATCTGCTTACCAGATCCAATGACTCATGTCTGACTTGCTGCCTGTTTAACGCTACACAGAAAAATACATGTTTTATAGGTTACAGTCCTACATGTTGACAAAGGTAATTATCTTTCATGTGAAGAACATCTAAAAATACCCAAACTGTACAGTAATTAAACATTGAGCAGATCGCCCAGAAAGTCGTGTCTTAGAAGAAGCGACAAGCAGATGTGGGAATGATGAAGCTGCATCCTACACCTACAGCGGGGCAGACAGCTGACGTGGGTCAAGAGTCAATGTGCTGCAACCAGTGAATAATCCGACACTGTGGAGTAAGAAGAGCCCCAAATATCCTCATACTGTGACCGAGACATAGCTGTAAGTAATACAGTTACACAATCACAGCAAGGCAATCTATGGCCACATTTACTTGGACAAGCATTTCTTACACCAGTCTAAGAAAAAAAGTACAAGAAAAAGGTATTTGCTCACCACGCTGGGCTGTGTGTCCGCTCCGTCCACTATAATAGGAAAGGTCCAGGAGTCCTGACTGTCGAAAGCAACATTCATCAATATATTTAATATTAAAAAACAATCGCAACCTGGTAATCCTTAAAATCCTTCTCCTTTATTGAAAAACCTTAATAAAAAGCAAAAAGATAGGTGGTAGCTCAAGATACAGAGACAAATGGAGGGTCCCGCGTTCTGGCTCACGCTTTTCAAGTCCAAGGAGGACTCTTGACCACAGCCAATAGCTGCGAGGCAGGAATCGGGTGGGAGCAGCGCACCAATAGCTTCAGAGCAGGAAGTCTGTGAGGAGCAGCGTCAGCCAATAGCTGCAGAGCAGGAAGCCCTTTTGAGGAGTAGCTTCACCAAATAGCTGAAAGAGCAGGAAGTCTGTGAGGAGCAGCTTCAGCCAATAGCTGCCGAGCAGGAAGTCTGTGAGGAGCAGCCTCAGCCAATAGCTGCAGAGCAGGAAGTCTGTGAGGAGCAGCCTCAGTCAATAGCTGTAGAGCAGGAAGTCTGTGAGGGGCAGCCTCAGCCTATAGCTGCATAGCTGGAAGTCTGTGAGGAGCAGTGTCAGCCAATAGCTGCAGAGCAGGAAGTCTGTGAGGAGCAGCGTCAGCCAATAGCTTCAGAGCAGGAAGTCTGTGAGGAGCAGCCTCAACCAATAGCTGCAGAGCAGATAAGTCTGAGAGAAGCGCCTCAGCCAATAGCTGCAGAGCAGGAAGTCTGTGAGGAGAAGACTCAGCCACATAGCTGCAGAGCAGGAAATCTGTGAGGAGCAGCTTCAGCCAATACTGCAGAGCCAGGAAGTCTGGGGGAGAAGCAGCCTCAGCCAATATCTGCAGAGCAGGAAATCTGTGAGGAGCAGCTTCATCCAATAAGCAAGCAAGGCCACGAATTTCTGTGAGAAGGCAGCTTCAGCCAAAAAGCTGCAGAAGTGCACATCGTGAGGAGCAGCTTCAGCCATTAGTGAGGAGCAGGAAGTCCTGTGAGAAAGCACGCTTCAGCCAATATCTTGATTGCAGGAGGCCTGTGAGGATCCTCACTTCAGCCAATAAAAGCAGAGGGAGCAAGAAAGATGTGAGGAGCAGCCTCAGCCAATAGTTTGCAGAGCAAGTAATGTGAGAGCACTCTCATCCAAAAAGCTAGCAGAGCAAGAAGATGTGAGGAGCAGCCTCAGCCAATAGCTGCAGAGCAGGAAGTCTGTGAGGAGCAGACTCAGCCAATAGCTGCAGAGAAGGAAGTCTGTGAGGAGCAGCTTCAGCCAATAGCTGCAGAGCAGGAAGAGTCTGTGAGGAGCAGCTTCAGCCAATAGCTACAGAGCAGGAAGAGTCTGTGAGGAGCAGCTTCAGCCAATAGCTGCAGAGCAAGAAGATGTGAGGAGCAGCCTCAGCCAATAGCTGCAGAGCAAGAAGATGTGAGGAGCAGCCTCAGCCAATAGCTGCAGAGCAAGAAGTCTGTGAGGAGCAGACTCAGCCAATAGCTGCAGAGAAGGAAGTCTGTGAGGAGCAGCTTCAGCCAATAGCTGCAGAACAGGAAGAGTCTGTGAGGAGCAGCTTCAGCCAATAGCTACAGAGCAGGAAGAGTCTGTGAGGAGCAGCTTCAGCCAATAGCAGCAGAGCAAGAAGATGTGAGGAGCAGCCTCAGCCAACAGCTGCAGAGCAAGAAGATGTGAGGAGCAGCCTCAGCCAATAGCTGCAGAGCAAGAAGTCTTTGAGGAGCAGCCTCAGCCAATAGCTGCAGAGAAGGAAGTCTGTGAGGAGCAGCTTCAGCCAATAGCTGCAGAGCAAGAAGATGTGAGGAGCAGCCTCAGCCAACAGCTGCAGAGCAAGAAGATGTGAGGAGCAGCTTCCGCCAATAGCTGCAGAGCAAGAAGTCTGTGAGAAGCAGCTTCAGCCATTAGCTGCAGAGCAAGAAGTCTGTGAGGAGCAGCTTCAGCCAATAGCTGCAGAGCAAGAAGTCTGTCAGGAGCCGCTTCAGGCAATAGCTACAGAGCAGGAAGTCTGTGAGGAGCAACTTCAGCCAATAGCTACAGAGCAGGAAGTCTGTGAGGAGCAACTTCAGCCAATAGCTGCAGAGCAGGAAGTCTGTGAGGAGCCGCTTCAGCCAATAGCTGCAGAGCAGGAAGTCTGTGAGGAGCAACTTCAGCCAATAGCTGCAGAGCAGGAAGTCTGTGAGGAGCAGCCTCAGCCAATGGCTGCTGAGTAGGAAATATGTGAGGAGCAGCTTCAGCCAACAGCTGCAGAGCAAGAAGATGTGAGGAGCAGCCTCAGCCATTAGCTGCAGAGCAGGAAGTCTGTGAGGAGCAGACTCAGCCAATAGCTGCAGAGAAGGAAGTCTGTGAGGAGCAGCTTCAGCCTATAGCTGCAGAGCAGGAAGAGTCTGTGAGGAGCAGCTTCAGCCAATAGCTACAGAGCAGGAAGAGTCTGTGAGGAGCAGCTTCAGCCAATAGCTGCAGAGCAAGGAAGATGTGAGGAGCAGCCTCAGCCAATAGCTGCAGAGCAAGAAGATGTGAGGAGCAGCCTCCGCCACTAGCTGCAGAGCTATCAGTCTGTGCTGAGCAGACTCAGCCAATAGCTGCAGAGAAGGAAGTCTGTGAGGAGCAGCTTCAGCCAATAGCTGCAGAGCAGGAAGAGTCTGTGAGGAGCAGCTTCAGCCAATAGCTACAGAGCAGGAGGTCTGTGAGGAGCAGCTTCAGCCAATAGCTGCAGAGCAAGAAGATGTGAGGAGCAGCCTCAGCCAACAGCTGCAGAGCAAGAAGATGTGAGGAGCAGCCTCAGCCAATAGCTGCAGAGCAAGAAGTCGTGGGGGAGCAGCCTCGGCCAATAGCTGCAGAGAAGGAAGTCTGTGAGGAGCAGCTTCAGCAAATAGCTGCAGAGCAAGAAGATGTGAGGAGCAGCTTCCACCAATAGCTGCAGAGCAAGAAGTCTGTGAGAAGCAGCTTCAGCCATTAGCTGCAGAGCAAGAAGTCTGTGAGGAGCAGCTTCAGCCAATAGCTGCAGAGCAAGAAGTCTGTCAGGAGCCGCTTCAGGCAATAGCTCCAGATCAGGAAGTCTGTGAGGAGCAACTTCAGCCAATAGCTACAGAGCAGGAAGTCTGTGAGGAGCAACTTCAGCCAATAGCTGCAGAGCAGGAAGTCTGTGAGGAGCCGCTTCAGCCAATAGCTGCAGAGCAGGAAGTCTGTGAGGAGCACCTTCAGCCAATAGCTGCAGAGCAGGAAGTCTGTGAGGAGCAGCCTCAGCCAATGGCTGCAGAGTAGGAAATATGTGAGGAGCAGCGTCAGCCAATGGCTGCAGAGTAGGAAATATGTGAGGAGCAGCCTCAGACAATAGCTGCAGAGCAGAAAGTCTGTGAGCAGCAGCTTCAGCCAATAGCTGCAGAGCAGAAAGACTGTGAGGAGCAGTGTCAGCCAATAGCTGCAGAGCAGGAAGTCTGTGGAGAGCCGCTTCAGCCAATAGCTGCAGAGCAGGAAGTCTGTAATGTGTAGCCTCAGCCAATAGCTGCAGAGCAGGATTATGTGAAGAGCAGCTTCAGCCAATAGCTGCAGAGCAGGAAGTCTGTGTGGAGCAGCCTCAGCCAATAGCTGCAGAGCAGTAAGTATGTGAGGAGCAGCCTCAGACAATAGCTGCAGAGCAGGAGGTCTGTGAGGAGTAGCTTCAGCCAATAGCTGCAGAGCAGGAAGTCTGTGAGGAGCAGCTTCAGCCAATAGCTGCAGAGCAGGAAGTCTGTGAGGGGCAGCCACAGCCAATAGCTGCCGAGCAGGAAGTCTGTGAGGAGCAGCCTCAGCCAATAGCTGTAGAGCAGGAAGTCTGTGAGGGGCAGCCACAGCCAATAGCTGCAGAGCTGGAAGTCTGTGAGAAGCAGCGTCAGCAAAAAGCTTCACAGCAGGAAGTCTGAGAGGAGCAGCTTCAGCAAATAGCTGCAGAGCAGGAAGTCTGTGAGGAGCAACTTCAGCCAATAGCTGCAGAGCAAGAAGATGAGAGGAGCAGCCTCAGCCAATAGCTGCAGAGCAGGAAGTCAGTGAGGAGCCGCTTCAGCCAATAGCTGCAGAGCAGGAAATATGTGAGGAGCAGCTTCAGCCAATAGCTGCAGAGCAGGAAGTGTGTGGAGGAGCAGCCTTCAGCCAATAGCTGCAGAGCAGGAAGTTGTGAGGGGCAGCCACCAGCCCAATAGCTGCAGAGCAGGAAGTCTGTGAGGTGCCACCTCAGCCAATAGCTGCAGAGCAGGAAATATGTGATGAGCAGCGTCAGCCAATAACTGCAGATCAGGAAATATGTGAGGAGCAGCTTCAGCTAATAGCTACAGAGCAGGAAGTCTCTGAGATGCAGCTTCAGCCAATAGATGCAAAGCGGGAAGTGGACAGCTAAAGGGCATCATTTGCATCTTCTCCTGTACCACCCTGTAACATGCAATTATCTTGTTGTTTATATGTTTCCAGTGCAGAGAGCACTTCAAACACTTGTATTTGAGGGACCAAAGTAAAAGAAACTATGTCCATGGCATGTCACGTGACTGTAAAGATTAGTCACTAGAAAAATGTCCTTGAAATCTAATTTTAAATTTTTTGGGGCTTTTTCGTTTTAAAAAAAAAATTACAGATCACTTTTTTCTCCCATCGGGAAAATTTAAAATTTAAAGGAATTCCCCTAATGAAAATTTGTGTAAAAGTACTAGATTAGGTCAATTTTAAATAAACTGGAAGGGGTCATTTTGGGTATTCAAATTTAGTATCCCAATTAAAAAAAGAGTCAAACACACAGTACAAGTCCAGAAAATCTGCTTTCTCTCTTGAGATGAAGCCTCAGACAGTTTTTCTAGTCATTTGTTCAAAAAGGATAAAAATGGGGCCCAAAAAGCAAATCATTTTTAAAACACACAGAAACTCTTCCCCTATATTGGAGCCATTTAACCGATTAATGAAGTCTTTTCTTGGGGGCGTGACCAAACATATTTTGGTACTAATTTTTTGTAAATTTTTTTAAGATGATCATCCATATGTTTAATGAAATAAACCAACGGCCCTTTATTAGGAAACCCCTGTCCAAACTCCGTTAACATTTAAATTCTAATCAGCCAATCACTTGCGGAAACTCAGTCTTGGCATGAACAGGTCAAGACAATCTCCTGCATTCAAACCAGCATCAGTATGGGACGAAAGTGATTTGGTCCCTTTTGAACTGGAAGGTTGTTGGTGCCAAAAGGGCTGTCTATATTTTCAGAAACGCGATCTCCTGGGAAAATTTCACGCACAACCACCTAGGGTTTCAGAAAAATGGTCCGAAAAAAAAAAAAAACATCCAGTGAGCGGCAGTCCTGTGGGGGGAAATGCCTTTTAGCCAAGGTCAAAAGGAAAAGGGCAACGGTTTCGAGCTGAAGAAACATGACTCAAAAGCCCCCCTTACAAACCAAGGAGGCAAAAGCATCTCGAACGAAATTTACGGCCACTTTGAGGCAGAGGGGCTACAGCACAGAAACCAAAACCGGTCCCCACTCCTTTTCACTAAAAACAGGAAACTGAGGCTCCAATTGCCCAAGCTACAAAATCGGACAGTAAAAGTTTTTGAAAAACGTTCCTGGTCTAGAGTCTCGTTTTCTCGGGCGACATTCGATGGTGGGGGTCAAATTTGGGTAAACAACTGAAAGCGGGGATCCTCCGGCCGTAAAAGGGTTCGGGGGTGTGGTGGTGTATGGTGGGGAATATTTTCTTGGCACTCTTTGGGGGCCCCTTGGTACCAATTTGGAGCACGTTGCAATCCCACAGCCACCATATTTTTGCTGCCCTGCCCCATCCTTTAGACCACAATGTACCCAACATCTGAGGGCTACTTTCAGGGGGGATAAATGCGCCATGTCATAAAGCGGGAATCATCTCAACTGGGTTTTTTGAACATGACAATGAGTTCACTGTACTCAAAAGGGCCCCCACATCCCAGATCTCAATCCAAAGAGCATCTTTGGATTTGGGAACGGGAGATTCGCACATGGGTGTCAGCCGACAAATCTGCCAACTGTGTATGCATCATTCAAAAGGGACCAAAATCCGGGGGGAATCTTCCAGCACCTTTTGGAAAACTATCCACAAAATTAGCAGTTCGAAGGCAAAAGGGGGTCCCAAACCCTTCTACATGGTGACCAATAAAGTGGCCCTTGATTGAATTTCCCATTTATAAAATGGTTAAATATAAATATATATAATATTTAATATAAAAATATATATATAAATATATATAAATTAAATAAATTTTATATTATATATACCAAAGGGTAAAAATGGTCGATGGAAGGTATATATCACCGAGGTGGCTGGTTTTGGTGATATCAAAAAACCCTGTTCCACCAGGCCGCTTAACCATATTAAGGGCCCGGGGAAACCATGCAGCCCTTTTCCCAAATACATGACATCAAAACCAACCATGCTTATAGCAATGGGCCAAATTTATACCCATAAAATTTTTCTAAAAAAAAAAACCCCTACATCCCAAAATCACACGCAGCCATTTGGGGGCCCCTTTCGACACTCAAGGGACCCACCTGGAAAATAATTACAGGGGAGGGAGCCCATTTCTCCCTGCCCACCGTGTTTTTTAACCTTTTTTTACTCCTAAGAAACACACAACCACCTTAAATAAGCAGCAAAGACCAAGGTTTTTGGGATATGTCCTTAATTTTTCCCGGGGCATACTTCACCACCTAAGGTCCCAGCTTTGGAGCCCCCGGAACCCTAGTGTGCCCAATGGAAAAGATGGTCCTTTGCCACGTGTTATCCGGAACTGGGGGGAAAGGTCGCTCCCCAAATCCCCTCCACCAACCATGCATTAAAAGGGACTGGGCACAGTTCAGGAACCATCTATAAAGTTTAAACTTTAGTAGGTGGATGTGGCAAGCTCAGGGGAGAATCTGTCCTGACCTGGCGACTGCTCCATTTTCTTATCTTTTCTTAATTTTCTGAAGAAAGGGGTTTTTTGGATTAGTTCTGTTCACAAGCTGAGGGAAGCTGGTTCTGTTATTATCTTTGAGTCCAAGAGACAATAAACTTTGTTTTAGTTTTTACCCAAAAACCCGTGTCTGCACTGAACCCTTGACCAAACCCTTTACTCAATTTGGGTTCATACGGCTATTTTGACACTGTTTTTAAAGCGTTTTCAAGCTTTTTCACTCCTAAAACAGCATCCAAAATGCCTCCAAGATTCAGTTCATTTTAATTGATTCCTATGTAAAACAGCATTTGTAGTTCACACACAGCAACATTTTAACGCGCTTCTTTGAAAGCTGTTTGGGCACTAAAAAAGAAGTATTATGTGTATTCTCGAAGCATTTTTAGGAGCGTTTTTTTTAAACGTATTTTTGGCGAGTTTTTTGACTTGGCTATTAATTTGTATGGGTGAAAACAGTGTTGAATACCTCATCCAAAACTTCACCCAAAACCTCGTCCAAAAACGCGTCTAAAACCTTTTCTGAAAAAGCGCGTTTTAGGCGAAGTTTTGATGCCGTTTTGGGCGTTGAAAAATCAGCGTCCAAATAAGCGGTGTGAACATACCCTAGTCCTCCACAATTGGTTTTTCAGATGCAGGTAGATGACCCAAGAGGAACAGGTTTTAAAAGTTGGTGCATAAGACTGTATGTCCCGGCCGGGGCCAGACGTGTGGTGCGCAGCCGATAACGGGAGGCACCACATGACCCAGTGTGTCGCCATGACGTGCACAGCGCGGTGTATTTATACCGTGCCCTGCTTGGAGCGGGGCAGACGTGCAGCAAGCAAGAGAGAGTCCCGCCCTCCTGCCCCTTTTTGGGATGGTTTGTTTCGGTCTGGGGGTGGGAGGCAGGACTTGTCGTGGTCGGTTGGGTGCGGTCATGTGCTGTGTGGTGAGCCGTTTTGTCATAGTGCCTGTGGTTGGCGGTATGGGGTCCTTGGTGAAAAAGTGATGTGGGGAGTCATATTCGATTATGGCTCCCCAGTGTTAGTTTACACTATGGTCTGGTCTGGCGAAGGTGGGGTTCTTAGGGCGGGGTCCTTATGAGCCGGATTTAACAGGTGGTGGCTTGTGGTGCTCTCGAGTTGACGTTGACGGCTGAGGGTAATAATGGAGAAAGAGAGAAATATTTCACCAAACCCGGGATTCCCTTCAAGGACCTCAGCCCCGTTGTTGTTTTCTCCTGGATGGGTTGTTCTTGTTCGCGAATAGGTTATTTGAGTGTGTGCATTTAAGGGTATAAACACTGTTTTATGTATATTTATACAGAGTTATATTTATAAAGATATTTAATTATTTGTTGTTTATATGTTTTGCTTTGTGGTATATTCAACTCTGTGTTTTCAGTTGCTAATTAGTTCAGATTAGCTCAGAAGCTTCTCTGAAACTACTAGCAGGAGTTTTTATCTGATCCCCAAAACAAAAGCCCTAATTAGTGCTGTTTACTTTAGATAAATCAAGCTTTTTACTGCTGCTCAGCACAGAGGCTGTCATGACCTGTGCGATGACGTCACTCACTGCTATCATATAGAACAAACAGCGGGGGGAGAGATGTACACAGGTCAGTTACTGAGGGAACTGAAACAGCCAGGGAGGTGATTAATTCACTTGTATCTCCTTAACAAAAGCAGATGAACAAAGCAATATAATTGGAAAATGTCTTTATTTTGTGTTCCCTACAATTTGAAAGCTATTCTTTGTAGCGAGACAACCCCTTTAAGGGTGTGAAGACACTTGGGGTTGGATGGTTGGGAGACTACGAGCAGGTATAACTGGTCAAGGGGAGAACTATGGGGCTCAAGTGGTAGGCGATGCGCAGGGTCATGGGTAAAAGCCATAGCACGCTCTGAAGGTATGGAGGAGCTCATTAAACACCAGTAGGAAAGGGCCCACCTTACAAACAGCTTTCTATAGAATTTCATAAAGGGAAGATCCTCCTTAGGGAGAGCGCCCATATAGGCGTGTGGAGATTCGAAATTGCCTTTTGCACTCCACGAAGCATCTGCATATCTGTAGCGGGTACGGTGGATTCGCTGGACCCCCGCAAGCGATGATACCTAAGCCACGCCAGGGAACGGAATCTAAGTAGCCCCCGGTTTTCACCAGAGCCCGCCGCAAAGCGGGATGGACTTGCTGCGGCGTGAGGCTACCAGTCGTTACCCCGACGTGGCTTGCTTGCGGAGGCGGCCGGGTACTGCGTGGTACAAAAATCGTAATCCAGAGGCGAAAGTCGGGGACAGGGAGAAGGTCAGGGAGGCGGCCCGAGGTTCGTGGTCAGGAGCAGGCAGAAGGTCAGGGGAGGCAGCAAACAGGCAAGGTCTGGAAACGTGGCGGACGGACTGGTAACCCGGGAAGCCAATACGACTCTAAGGCACACCAAACTCTCTCTAAGCACAACCAATGGGGCTGGCAGAAAGTGGGAGGGGCGTAACGTAAAAATAGAACCAGCGCCTGATAATTGACCAATTATCGGGGCGCTGGCCCTTAAATCTAGAGAAGCCGGCGTGCGCGCGCCAAAAGCACAGGGCACGCGCCCGGCGGCTGGGACAGGCGGGGGCAGCGTTCAACCGGGGCGCGGGGTAAGGGGAGTGGGGGCTGGGGCCGGGACGGGGGGGTGGGCGGGCAGTGCAGCCGCCGCAAAACCCGGAAAACCCCTCGGGGCGGGGGCACGGGCCCGCGACCCCGTGACAATATCACATCATTATGGTAAAGGAGCTGAGAAGCTCAAGCGCCCCCTGTTATTATTGAATTTCATTTTAAGGGGAATGTGCTAATAGGTTTCATAGCTCACCTGTAGTGGTAGATCGCTAGAAAGACCTAAGGAGAGGGTCCATATACTTCTGTTGTACAGGGGGCCCTAGCATCGACTTCCTTGCTTATGTAACAGCACGCTGACAACCCTTTACTTTTGTTTAGGTTTTTTGCTTTTTGACAATTTATGTTGATATCTGACTTATTGTCACTTTTCCATATAAGCTTGGTGCTTTTTTCCTCTCACCCGGCTCACTGGCCCAAGGGGGTAAGGGGAAACCCCCCGGGGGGCTCCCCGACGGGAGACCCGGATATGTTTTTTATCTAAAATACATCCCAGAAGAGGCAAAAAAGGATAAAAAAGGAGGGAAAAAGCAAAGGGAGGTATAGGGGGGCATCTACAATCATTTACAGTGGCTGGAGGGTGGGCCCCTAAAATAAATTCCACCGGGGGCCCGAAAAAGCCAACTGGGGCCCCAGAATAACTCACCTGGGGCTCTGGGGATCCAGTCCAAAAACCCGCCTCTCACACTATGGTGCAAGCAGGGAAAATAAAATGTGGTTTTCCTTTTTTAAAACCCATCCTCAGAACATGGGTGCTATCAATTCTAAACCACATATTCATAACATGGGACACTGTAAACGGAGCAAATCAAAGGGAACTAGGAATTTTGAAAAAATATTTTTGCTATCTAGGTATATGAAAAATTTGGGGTTTTCAGTTCACATTTTTTTACAAAACGTTTAAGCCACTCTAAATTACAGGGGGTCTCAAGGAGGGGGTCCTACACTATTGATTCCTACACTATTGAAAACCCCTCGTTTGGGCCATTCAACCTCCGCAATTGAATATGTATGTATACTACAGCCCACCAGGGTTGCCCCGATGTTCATTTTTTCAAAATTTTTTTTTATGGCTAACCATTTATTTTTCTTTTTGATTTGGGGGGGGCGTCCATTGTTTTTTTTGCACTCCACCCACCTTCTCAGGCTTTTTAATCAGTGCAGTTAACTTGTAAGCTGTTCCTTCATTCCCGGATTAGGAGGGCTGAATAGGGCCCCAAAAGAGAGATATAATATGTTAGGAATCAATAGGTAGGACCACCTCCTTGAGATCCCGTTGAACGAGGTGGCTTAAACAGTTTTGATCAAGAATCTCACATTTTTCATATATCCTAGAAGCAGAAAAAGCTTTTTTTCAAAATTCCCATGTCCCCTTTGTAGTGCTCCAGTTTAAGTTGCCATTTTTTTTAATATGTATTATACACACCGCACCATGTTGCCCTATGTCGTTTTTTTGGGGCATAACCATATTTGCTTTTTCTAACACCACGTTTCACTCCTCTGTCCCCTTTTCAGGGGGCGTGACTAATAAAAAAGAATTACCCTGGTCTTTCCATCATGATTTTCTGGCACAGTAGACTTTATGAACACAATCCTTCCTGCGTGTCCTCTCCAGGTTGGAGTCTCAGGGCTTCTCAATATCACATTCATGATTTTCGGTAATATTCTTTGTCCTCCATCCATCGTGTTTCTTTTATTTTAGAGAGCCTGCTCTTCTTATTTAGTGAGTTGAGAACATGATAATGCTTCAATCTCGTGATTTGGTCAGAAGGTTGAGCTCGATTTAGTCAAAGATTCAGTTTTCTACTTTCAATGCCTTCCAAAATGTTCCCATGGCACGTAGCTGAAATTCCTCTAAAAAAGAGGGCACAAGTGCTAAAGCAACAGCAGCAGAATATTGCAATAAAACCCCCCAAAAAACCACAAAGTGTTACAAATAGCAGGGATCTCTACTCCTTTCTTTATTAATTATTAGTTTTTTCATAACTGGAAAATACTGAGGTGTTACATCCCTTTTTTCCTCAAATCTTTTTATTGGGGGCTCACCGCCAGGGCCGGAGTGGGAGTTGCTAATTGTTATCCTATCTCTAAACATTCCTGTTTTTGGCAATTCCGGTTTTTTGGCACAGGGGTGTGAAAAAAAGCATAACTTTGGTAATCATTTTAGTGGGTCTTCTGTATCTACTTATCCAGTAATTGATTGGGGAAATACCACCCCACTCCTTTCTTCCCCCCCTAATTATCAGTCAAGTCCTCCCTGGCTGTAGTATGTTTATTGCTGAATGTTGCCAAGTCCAGTCTTTTCATGTAGATTGTTCCCTGTATTTTTGAAATATTGCCATAATATTTGTCATAATCCCAGGTTATTTAGTAATTGTTTCTTGCTGCATTCTCCTTTGGTTTTGGTCTGGATCCTAGAGTTCTCCTGCTTGTGTCAGGGTCAGTTGTATTTAATGGTCATTTTTAGGGCTATCTTTGGAGACAGAAAGGAACAGTTGTGTCTAGTGCTAGGGTCAGTGTCAATGGCAGATCTAGAAAAAGACTCAGGGAAAATTGGGTCAATTCTTATTCATTGCTATTCATCATCCATTTGTAACATCCATGTTTGGTGTCAGGACCGGGACAAGGCTTTTTGTGCCTAGGAAAGTAGGGCCCAAAGGGCGCCCCCCCCCCCTCCTAAAAAAGGGTTCCCCCTTCCTTTCCCAAAAAAATGGCCCCCGCGAAATTTCCCTCTCCCCCTGCCCCAGTTTCTCCCCTCCTCCCATTTTTCCCCCCCCCCCACCCCGTTCCTCCCCCCTTGCACCTTCTTCCCCCCTGCCCAGTTTTTTTTTCCTTTCTGCACCATCCCTCCCCTCTGCACCAGTTCCTCCTCCACTCTGCACCAGTTCCTCCCCCACTCCATACCTGTGCCCCCTAGTGACAGGCAGAGGTAGGAGCCCTCGGCGATCGCCTATCTCTGCCACCCCCCGTCCCCGGCCCCGTTTGGCATCATTGTCCATTGTGTGCCACCATCTGTCTTGCCATTAGTCAATATATAAAAGTAAAAAGCTTAATGCACCGCCTGTGCATATATCATAATGGATTGCTTTATTATATTATTTTTTCTTTAGTAAAATGAAAAGGGTCCTATAATTCTATTGATTTTAGGCTGAGGAGTCAGAGTCAGCTGCAGGAAGAGGACATCCTTATCTTGCTTAAGCCAATGTGGCTGAAGGAGCTATTCACACAATACAGCTGGGGATCTAAAGAAAATAACGTCATACACGGAAACCCGACCCAACCCCAAAAACACTGCAAAACCCCAATTAATTAAAGACCCGGTTCCCGGGGCAGGGAAAGGTAAAACCTTTTGGGAGTACATTATTCAATGCCTATGTGGGGGAAAAAAATCCCCCGGGCACCAGGAAAATGGGAAAGGGGGATATTTTCAAAGCCGGAACGTGGCAAAAAAACTGGACAAAAACCAAAGAGTACTTTTTTCGTGCCGAGATGGGCAATTAACCACGGGGGCCTGGAACTTGGGAAATATGTTACTCAATACCAGAGACTGGAGCAATTAACCACTGGACACCAGGAACTTGGAAGTATGTTACTCAATACCAGGGGCGGGGTAAAAACATGACACCAGGAACTTTTTAAAAATTTTTACTTAAGCCCGGGGGCGGGGGAATAAAATGCTGGACACAAGGAAACCCGGGGAGTATGTTTCTCAAACAGGGGCTGAGCAATAAACCACGGACACCGGGAACCCGAAAGTAATAAATAAGCCAGGGACTGTGGCACTAAACCGCTGGACACTGGACACCAGGAACCTGAAGAATATGTTACTCAATGCCAGGGAATGGGGCAATAAACTGCTGGACACAAGGAACCTGGAGAGTCTGTTACTCAATGCAATGGACAGGGACAATAAACCACTGGACACAAGAAACCTAGAGGGTACATTATTTAGAGCCAAGGACTGGAGCAATAAAATACTTGATAGCAGGAACTTCAAACAATATTACTCAAAGCCCGAATTGGGGAATAAACCCCTGGGTAAAAGGGGGTTGAGAGTATATCCTCAAGCCAGGGACGGGGGAATAAAATACGGAAAAAAGAGATCTACGGAAAATTACTCAGTGCCAGGGACTGGGACAATAAACCATTGGACACCAGGAAACTATTTGCTGCAAGGGGACTGACAAAAAACCCCTGGGGCCCCAAACTTGGAGTATATTACTCAATGTTAGAGACTTGGGCAATAAACCTCTGGTCCACCATTAACCTGGAGAGTAAGTTACCCAATGCCAAGGACTACAGCAAAAACCCTTGGTCACCTATCCCTGAGGGTATATTTTTTAATACCGGATGGAGCAAAAAAAAAAAAAAACAGTGGGGTGAGATTGGAGATGCTTATTCAATGCTGGTGCAACACTAGACTTTGGGGAAAAGGGGGGAGTAAACAAAAGGTGCCAGGGACTGGAGCAATGAACCACTGGACCCTAAAAACCCAGAGACTAAAATACCTTTTTAGTACTTTGGGGAATAAAAACTCTAAAAATAAAATTTGCAGGGAACTGCTAAAAACCAGTGGGCTGAAGCAAAAGAAACCAAAGGACCTAGAATTTGCAGAGTACACAACTTGAGACAGGAGCACTAACCACTGGACACCAGGAACTTGGAAATATTTGACTTAATGCTAGGGACTTTGGCAATAAACTGCTGGACACCAGGAACCTGGAGAGTATGTTACTCAATACCAGGGACGGAGCAAAATTTCCCCCTCCCGGCCAGAAAAATATAAAAACCAATGCCAGGGAGGCAAAAAAACCGCTGGTACCCAGACTGGACGTGGTTTGAAAATTAGGCGACCGTCTAGGGCGCCACTTCATCCCAGGCATAAAAGGGAGTGCAAGGAGGCATGGAGTGGGCTGAATTTTTTCCCTTTTGGGGGTTTTTGTGCCTTATTTGCCTGGGACCAGAAACCTTGTCCCAGCCCTGTCAGGAACCTTGACAGTAAATTGAGGAACCTTGAAAGTAAACTACTCAATGCAGAGGACTAGAGCATGAAATCACTGGACACCAGGAACCTGAAGAGTGAACAACTAAGTGCCAGGGACTGGAGCATGAAGCACTGGTCACCTGTACACTATCTAATGCCAGGGGCTGAAGCAATAAAACGGTGGGCATGAGACCCTAGTAGACTAAAGCATTTAAAGTAATAAACCACTAGGCACAAGGAACCTGGAATGTAAACTACTTAACTCCAGCAATGGAGGCAATAAATCAACAGACATCAGGAACTTGAAGTCTTAACTTCGCAATGGCAGTGACTGGATCAATAAACGCAGTAGACATAAGACCACTGGAGACTAAACCACTCAATGCAAGGGACTTAAGCAATAAACCACTTGACAGTAGAGTAAACTACCCAATACCAACTAAAGAAAAAGACCCCCCTAAAACACACAAACCTGGAGTTTTCGCTTTTGATACCGGGACGAGCAATAACCAATGCCCCAAAAAACCTCAAAGTAAACTATTCATAACCAGGGACAGGAGTAAAAAAGCACCTCATACTATTCCCATTAAGAAATGAAGTATTGGCCAGGGACCGGATACCCAAACACTGTGCAAGAATATAAACCAGATAATGGACAATAAACTAATGAACACACAGGGGAAAAAAATTATCTTACTGAGGATATGTAGACTGGCTAAAAGCACATCCAAAGCAACCCAATCCGCCTTTAAGGAGAAAAATAGTGATGATTCCGCTTACAGCTACTTGTATCTGACTCCTCATCTTCTCAAATGGTCCAATTCTCATCCACCAAGACAGATGATTGGCCCACCAGCCTAAGCCAAAAGGAGAAAAATTTAAAGGGGTTATGGAGCCCAAATACCAATCTATTCACCTCCATTGACCACCAAAAGAACGGTGTCATCAGCCTAAAAAGGGCGGCCCTGTTAAAGAACTCACTCTGGCCCTATGGAGACTGTACAGTCTCCCTAGTGATCCTAGGCAGGCACCCTCTTGTAAAAGTATTTAAAAATACAGGGGGAAGCAATAAATTTGTTTAAGTATTCGCAACACGTTTCCCCCACTTCTGCCCAAATTATGTGCCCAAGAGGGTTCATCAGGGAGGTAGGTAAATACCAATTGCCAATGCAAAACATAAATACTGTCAGTGTAGTCACCGCCACGGATATAATAATAAGATGAACCAGCCAAAGGTATTAAAAAGGCAGCAAAAACAGGTTTCGTTAGGGACAATTAAAATAATTATCGTAGCAAAAATAAATCACAAAGTACAGTTGTTGTAAATGCATTCACCACCAGCAACCTGCAGGGCGCCATGTAGACCCTAATGATGTACCAACCTTGTGTAAAGCCACTATAAAGGCATATGTTAACCCCTCCCATTAACTTAACATTGGGTAGTTTAATTAGCAAACCAGACTTACTTGTAATGCCGCTCATAATTTTCTGGTTATTTGGCGTCACCACCGCATGCGCCAAGAATGTGAGAGGACATCTACTGCGCATGCGTGCATGTTGTGCTGTATAATGGTGTCCCTGTTAACTTGGGGAACCAAAAGCCGTTCCATGATAATTGTCAATGCAGAACCAACAATCTGGAGTTAAACAACGACTGTAAAACACTGGGTTACCGAACAGTATTCAGACCCCTTTAAAATTTTTCCACATCTTTCTTGTATAGATATATTTTAGCAAAATTGATTAAACAAGAAAAACTGAAGTCCGTCCTCCCATTGATCAATAGTATTACAGGACCCCTTGGACTCAGTTAGATGTGAGCTAAAAGAAGCACCTTATTGAGCTAGTACAGCCGATGAGCATCTTTCATTGGGAATGAGTATTTGAGGGATCCTCTCGCCGTTCCCTTCCTTTGCAGATTACTTCTCCATGTTTTTCCCTCCAGTTATGAAGTGGTGGAACAGTTGGCTGTACGCCAATATTCAAGATCTCTCCAAGTATGCTCCACTTCGATTAGGTTTAGGTCAGGGCTCTGTGCTTGGCCATCGAGTGAGAATGGGCACAGAGTGTCATGAAGCCCTGCGCTGTTGTTAGTTTTACACACTACATGCTTAGGGATCATTGTCTTGTGAAAGATGAACCTTCGGACCCAGTCTGCTGAGGTCCACGCGTCTGGAAGATGTTTTCATCCAGGATACTCTCTGTACTATCTTGGCCGCATCACTCTTTCCCCTCTCAATAACAACCATCTCAAACACCCTGTCCCTGTCCGCATAAGCATGAATGCTGCCATCCTACATGTGTCAACAGCCCCCTAGCATGATGCTGCCCCTACCATGTGTCACTGCTACGAAAGGTCATGATGCTTCTAGGTGCCCGCCCACCATGTGTCACTGCCTCCGAGATAGCATGGATGCTGCCACCCACCAATGTACCACTGTTGGAGCGATTGTACTTGGCAGGATGAAGAGGCAAGGCTGGTCTTCTCCACCGCTGTACACAATTACCACCAAAAAAGTATCAAAGATCTTCGTCTCATCAGAGCAGAGAATTATATTTTCTCAGAGTTCTGGATCCTTCATGTGGTTAAACCAGAATGCTGCTTTCTATGTTCCTTACACAATTTAAAGTGCATTCTGCGTTCTGCACGTCTCTTCCTCATGTGTCCTTACACACTGAGCGGATGGAGAGCTTGCCAGTCAAGTCGCATTCCTAATGTTCCTTGCAACATGAGAGTATATGGCTTCCGTCCTAGTCTTGCTTTCATAATGGTCTTCTGCACTGAGAGAGGAGAGCTAATCCTTCCTTTCTGCTACATAGAGACTGCATGAGAGGGAAGAGGTTTCTTCCGTCTGTGGCTTTCCTATGTCTTAGCACTGAGGAGAGGCGTACCCGTCTGCTGCTTTCCTATATCCTTGGCACTAATGAGAGGAGGTGGTGCCGTCTTCGGCTTTTCTCTAGAAGTATCTTGCACAGAGGAGGGTCTTACTGTCTGCCTGGCTTTCCTAGTGTCTTTTGCACTGGAGGAGAGGCTTTCCATCTAGCGCTTTTTTCCCTATGTCAGTGCACATGAGGTAGAGGTCTACCGTCTGCATGGCTTTTCCTAATGTCCTTGCACTGAGGAAGAGGCTTCGCGTCTAGCGGCTTTGCCTATAGTCTTTGCACTGAGAGAGATGGCTCTCCGTCCTGCTGCTTTTCCTAGTGTCTTCACTGAAGGGAGAGGAGCTGTCCCGTCTGCGGCTTTCCTAATAGTCTTGCACACTGAGGTAGAAGCCTTCCATCTGCGGCTGATATCCAATGGTCTTGCACTGAGTAAGCCGCTTCCGTCTGTGGCTTTCCTATGTACCTTGCACTGAGGATAGTGGCTTTCTGTCCTGCGGGCTTTCCTATTGTCATTTCACTGAGGTGAGAGTCTTCCAGTCTGCGGCATTTCCTATGAGTCTTATGCCACTGAGGAGATGACATCTGTTTGCTGCTTTCCTAAGTCTTGCACCTGAGAGAGGGCATCTCGACGCGCTTCCTATGTCTTGTCACATGAGGGAGGCTATCCGTCTGCGCTTTGCCATATGTCTTCGCAACTGTGAGGAGAGGCATCCGTCTGCGTGCTTTCCAAAATCTTGCACTGCGAGGAGCGGGCTTCCGTCAGGCAGGCTTTCCTATGGTCTTATGTTGCACTGAGGACACCGGAGGCTTCCGTCTGCGGCTTTCCTATCGTCTTGGCGAACTTGAGGAGAGGCTGCCGTCTGCTGCATGTTTCCTATGAGTCTTGCAACTGAGGATATGCCTTCCGTCCTGCGGCTTTATCATATTCTTGGGCACTGTAGGAGCGGCTTCCGTCAAGTGCGCTGTTCCTATATTCTATCAAACTGAGATTGAGCGCCATCCTATCTGTCGTCTTTCCTATAAGACTTTGACACAGAGAGAGGAGGCGTTCCGTCGTGTGCGGCTGTTCCTAGTCTTTCACTGAGAAGGAGAGAGGCTTCCGATCTGCGGCTTTCCTTAGTGTCTACTGCACTGAGGAGAGGATTTCATCCGTCTGAGCACGGCTTATCCTGAATGTCTTGCATCTGTGAGAAACAGCTCCCGTCTGGTGGCTTTCCTATGTCGCTGCACTAGAGGTAGAGGGCCTTCCGTCTGGCGCTTGTATCCTATGTCGTTGTGCAACTTGAAGGATTGAGGCTTCCGATCTGAGCGGCTTTCCTTATGTCCTTTGGCACTGATGTTGTGTTAGGCTTCCGTCAGCGGCTTTCCTATGTCTATGCAACTTGTTAGGAAGGCTTCCATTCTGGTGGCGCTTTCCTCATGTCTAGCACCTGAAGGAAAGAGGCTGTCCCGTCTGTGGCTTTCATATGTCCTGCACTGAGGAGAGGCTTCTGTACTGCAGCTTTCCCTATGTAGATTACTTGCACTGAGGTAGGAGAGCGCTTCCGGCTGCAGCGTTTCCACAATGTCCTTGCAAGCTTGAAGGAGATAGGGCTATCCGTTCTGCGGTCTTTCAAAATGATCCTTGGCAACTAAGGATGAGCTTCCGTCTACTGCGGCAATGTTCCCTTATGTCCTTGCACTGTGAGAGAGGCTTTCCGATTCTACCGGCATTCCTATGTCTAGCACTGAGGAGGAGGCTTCCCCTGTGTACTGCAGCTTTCCTAATGTCTTGCAGCTGAGCGAGGAGAGGCTTCGCGTCTACCTGCTTATCCAAGTCTTTACACTGAGGAGAGGCTTCCGTCTAGCGGCTTGATCAGATGTCCCTGGCACTAGAGCCAGAGGCTTCTTACTGCGCTTTCATGTTTCCTCACTGAGGAAGTGCTTCCCGCGCCGCCAGCACGTCTGTCCATAAAGCCCCGAACATGCTGGAGCTGCAGGGATAGGTGACTTCTGTGGAACTTTCCTCACCCTCTCCCATCCTGCATCTCAGGATCTCGACGCACGAGTGAATCTTGGGTTTCTTCTTATCTACCCTACTCTCACCACTGCTCTTCTCCACAATTTGCTATTTAGGTTTTTGGCCGCGGTACGGGATGCACTGGGTCGCGCTAGGTAAGGTAGTTATTGTTTGTCCCAAACTTCTTCCATTATTAAGTATTATAGGAGGCCACTGTGCTCTGAGGAATACCTTGCCAGATCTGTCCTTGCCACAAATTCTGTCTACTGATCTCACTTTGGGGTTCGGGTTCCTTAGACCCTCAATGATATCCTCATGTGCTCTGACATGCAACTGAGTTGAGCGTGATGACTTATATATATGACAGTGGGTGCCTTTCCTGAATGCAAGACCACATCAGTATTAATTAAACACAGCTGGACTCCAATGAAGGAGTATGAAACTTCTCAAGGAGGATCAGAAGGAAAAACAACAGCATGTGTGGATTAAATATGAGTGACACAGCAAAGCAGGCTGAATCACTTATGAAGATGTGATAATAAGAGTTTTTTCTATCTTTAAATAAATTGGCACACAAATATCTAACAGATTCGCTTCTGCATTTATTTTTTCCTTTTAAGATGGGGGATAGGCACTAGGCTCAAAAAGGTTCTCTTCCACTTACTACTGAGCAAAGGGTTGTAATACTTATAGACACACTTGTGATTAATTCAAGTTACTTTCTTGAGCGTTTAATATCAATTTGCATAAAATATCTACAAGTATATCTTTTTTTTATACCTTTTCAAGAATGGTGGAGGGGGGGGGAGGCCCCTACGAAGTTTACATTAATGAGGCAAAAAATTAATTTTTTTGACCTACCCAAATGCTCCTGGCAAATGAAAGAAAGAGTGACAAATTTAAAGGGACTGAATACTTTCCTGACCCGCTGTATATAGAAATAAATAGAACACCAACGGTTCGACTCCCTGAATATTGATAAAGAGGGGAAGGACGGTAGTGTCTAAGTATCTATAATAAAGAGTCACATGTACGACAGAAGTGGCATTATGAGCCGCCAAAAATATGTTAGTACCTAACGAAGTGGAATTTGGGTAAATTAATATGGACAAGCCAAACAATTATCATTTAGTTACAGATAAATTTACAGCAAGGCAGAAATACCCTCACCTTCAACACATATAAATTGTGAATTGATGCCGAAGCATAGTTTAGCTACCAATCCACTCCAAAGGAAAATCAAAGCATAAATACTGACCCCAAAAACTGTTCAAACAAAACATCCAAAACATAAGGACTCATTTGAGCCCTAAGGATGTAATGTGCCGAGACCATAAATCCATTCCGCCTCTTTTCTGAGCAGAGCTTATATTACGATGTCGCCCCCCACCTCCGCGACCCCCCCCCCATTACCCCGTCCACTCCCACAAAGCTGAGGCTAGAAGAAACCCCTCCAAGGTTGTTCCCAAATATGGCTGCCCACCAGGATAACACAATGTTATCCACAAATGATTCTCAGCCAATCCTCCGTCTTTAGTTTGCCGGTTTATTGATTTTCCCCAAACGCACCGCATCGGCAACCTATCCCTACAAGTTAGGTTATAAGTCTACTGTGAGCCATTGAAGACCCTTCCTGCCATAAAGGCTACCCCCTTACCAGAATCTAGCTCGGAAACCCTGGATCTGAGATCGTCCTACAATCTGATGGTGAGGCAGATATAGCCACACCAATACCTGTAGATACTGCTGCCCGCTTAGGGGGGATTTCCGTCATTACCAAGGCATCGTGTGGTTGGTTGGACTTTCTTCCCACCTACTGTCAGAAAATTGTTTATAGCTGTACTTTTTCTAAATGTTTTTGGCCTGAGGATACCACGGACACCTTTGCTAATTTTTTAGGTCAAGAAATTTCAGTGTTCAACTAATCATCACGGATTCCAGGCATTTAATAGTGAATAAAGGAGCTGTAGAAGCTCATGCTACCCCTCTATTGGATTAACAAATCCAACAATATGTGCTTCTGGCACTCACTGAATCTTTAAGGAAGCAAAAAGGATATTAATTAGCCAATCCAAGACTATCACTTCGCTAGCAATACTGCAAACAGCTGTTTCTGAGGGTTATTGAGCCCTCATCAGTGGCAGAGAGAGTGATAATGCGCGCTAGGGTGGGAAGGCAATGAGTGGCTCAGAAGGCTAGTGATTATTCCCACCAACAGTCTGAAAAATTGCTTGTAAAGCTGTAACTTTTTTCTAAATGGGTTTATATTGGCCTGAGGATCCACGGACACCTTTGCTAATTTTTAGGTCAAGAGATTTCAGTGTCACTAATCTCACTATCACCACAGGCATAAAGGTGAAAGAGCTGAGAACTCAAGTGACCCTCAATATGGACTCGTCAACAAGAGTCCTCTAAATTATGCTGTCCAACTCAACTGGAATCATTAGAAAGGCAAAAGGATATTATGCCCAAGCAGTATCAATCATCCTCATACAGCTGTTTTGGGTTTGCCACCTTATTAAAGTCAAGAGAAGGAGTGTACTGGACTGGCTGATGGGGAGCAACATGAGAGGTAGTCTCAGAGAGGGGGAATATCTCTCCTTTGCGAAAGCACCATATAGGGTGTGTAGGAGTTAAATTGTGCGAATTGCCATTTTTGCTCTCAGCAACTAAAGTTATCTGCATATCAAATAGGTCATTATGAGGAAAGAAGTTTGAGAACTCATAGTCGCAGCCTCAATATTGGATGTAAAAAAATCCTTCAACTTGCTTTCTGACTCACCAGAATCAATGAATGCTGGGTGGAGGTGCAAGAAAAGGCATTCAATAACGAATCCACATACCCTATAATGGTGCACTCACCCAAGGAGAAGACTATTCCCCTTTCATGAACAATCTTCGTCTACCATGTAAGGACGTCCCCTAAAGGGTCAAAATAGTGTTTAGAGATGCGATGAAATACTAAAAAAATTGAAAATCTCCCAGAATATTTCACACCAATCAAATCATCTTTCCGCAGAAAAAAATTTGATAGAATAATGATTATATCTTCATTAAAATCTTATCAAACAATCGGGCATCGCGGATGTCCAATCCATTTTTATCGGCGTGCTTTCCTGTTATTGTTGAGCACCAGCCAAACAAGCGCTAGTGTCACAGCTGGGGGGGAGGGAGGTTGAAGAACGGTCTACACCAATGTGAGGTCGGAGATCACAATATGGTGCTGCTGAAAAATCACGATGACCGCTCAATTTATCTATGTCACTAGCACGTATCCTGCTCGAGCAGCATTAGCTTCCACCACAGTGAACATGAACTGGATCACTGCGTCTCTCTGGCTCAGGAGGCTTTATTCAAAGACTAGTAGAGACTATATTGCCCAAGCGTGTTACTACTGAAAAGGGTCCTTAAAAAGATTAAGTTAGCTTAGGGTACGAGCAAAGATTCAGTCAGAAGTCTAAGTTAGCATAGTTAGAATATTTGGGAAACAAGCATACAATGCTGCTTGTAACATCGCCTGTTTGCGAGGTGGGTGGGGTGGGGCAGATCTTGCATCTACAAATGTTCCTGATGCAACTACTGGTGTAGACTGACGTTTACTTGTGTGAGTCTGAGTAGGTACATTTGTCTCAAATTTATATAGTCTCTGGGTTCCGTGTGCTGTAAATAACCAGGGCAAATAATACCAGGTCCTATTGTGTAAAACAATAAAACTGATAGGTTTACAAAAACTGGCATTTCTTCTGCACAATTGTTCAAAAATGTGTCATCATTTTTCCAGCTTTAGTGGTGTGGTCAGTGGCTGTGGCTGTCAAAAACAAGCTATAATCCAGGTCCGATTCCCAAAAAAATTTTTTAGAAGAAAAGCTCTTTTATTCTGGCTTAAGATTTTATTCGAGTGATGAAAAGGGTCAATTTTGCTGCTTATTATTTTTTTTTGTCAGACAAGCTCTTTGTAAAAATACAATCTTGTTTCCAATACTCATTTCTTTCTGCTAATTATAAGCTCTCTGATTTATACACCTAAGGGCATTTCTTGCTGAAAATATATGGTTTTAGTGGGGGTCAGGCCTCTTTAAAAATGGAATAGCCCACGGGGAGCGCCAATATGGCAGTACTTATGCCCTGACAGGGGCCCAAATAAAAAAAGGCGTGCCCGGATGATATTAGTTAAAAATACAGAAGTAGTAATGATTTGGTCAGCCCCATCTGATTATAGCTGCATGAGCGGGTCCTTATCACGGTTAATAAGAGATGACGACGGCAGCTCTTGGCTATCTCACCGCACCCACTCAACTACGCGGCCCTGACAGCTATGAACCACCGCGTTACCCCGTAATGGCACCGCTTCTTACGTGCTTGCCCACCACACCTAATAAGAACAACGTTTGGCTCGTTCACCATGTGTGCCGTAAAAGTGATAGGGGGATACTCCTTGCCATTTACCATGGTGAGCCATTCTTCGAATACCGTGTCTTGGTTTTTTTGTCAAAGTGTTCAGGCCGGCCGGTAGCACTGCAACACCGCTGTATTACCTTGCTGGTTGCTAAGCCCGTACGCACATGTTTTCGGTTAGCCCATTAGAAAGGAAAGGATTATTTTAGTCCTGTGGAAATTTTTTACTAGTGACTCTTGTTGCCTATAAAGGCCCTGTTCACTAGGCGTACTTAAAATCTGTGGACATGAATTCACTGGCTTCCAGGTGGCGCCAATAACGGGCTTGATTATCCGTCCCCAGTAACTACGGTAAAGCACAGAATTTCTTCATAGAGAACAATGCATTATGGTCTCCTCTCCCTGCTCGGCGAATACGCCGAGGGGGGAGATATTATGCAGGTCACTTTCTAAGCGCGAATACGCGCCTCTAGTGCAGTGAGACTGTCAGAGCAGGCGAAGTGCCGGCCTCCTTCCCCGCTCGCATTGTCCCCCGAGCTAACACCACGCCCCGGTCCCCTGGCCGACACGGCGTAGATTAGCGGGGCGAAATTATACGCCGCCCGGCATTACACCATTGAACCGATAGCCTTAGGTTTAGTCTTAGATGACAAAAGTGAAGCACGTAAACCAGTTTAAGCATAGGTATGTGGAGGAGTTTAATTCCAGCTTCACGCTCACTTGTCATTTGGGTGTAAAAAATGAACCTGTCATCCTCCTTCATAGACTTTTAATAAATGCCAATCGAGTAACCGAAAATCAGAGAGAAAGATATCCCCAAAATCTGAAATTGGACTCGATCAGCAGATGTTATTGGTCCGAATCTCGCTCATGACAAGTCATAAAAACCGACCCTGCCCACCAGCCATCTGAATGCTTCTCTCCCAAACATGTGATGATAAAATCCCACTGTGCCAAATTTAAATGGTATCTGATGGCGGGCTTATGCATGGCAGATACTTACGAATGATGAGAGATACTTGAGTGGCCTCCAGTGTATCAGATAGCTGCTCATGTTATAGTCATCATTTTGGCTCACCACTCCGTGTTCACATAGGTGCTATATGGATTAGCCTATGACTCACTTCTCTCCGCACTACACTACACTTTGCAGGTCATTGGTTTCCTTGCAAGCAGCGGCCAGAGACATTTGCAATTATTTATGTTGTAGCTGTGTTTTTTTTGCTTGAGTATTTGTTTTTTGTCATGTGCCGGGAAACCTCAAAGAGAAATTTCATTAGAGAATATTCCGAAAACTGATTCAATCTCAAGGACAAAACATCTTGTAGCTCTTCTATGAAGAAGAAAAGTTATAATGATTTTTTATACCTGCTTAAAGGGCTCTAAGTTATTATACAATAATAAACTTTAGTTATTATGTAAGTGCAGTAAAGCCTCTGTACAGGCAACACCTCGCTCTCATCTGCAGATGTGGAATACACTTTTACACTCCAGTGTAGACAATGCTCCTGTGAGCATAAACCAGCCTGGGACTCCACACTGATACATTGAAAATATAGCTATTCCTGCTCTACAGCTAAGAAATGGAGACTATTGTATCCAGTCAAGTAACAATGCTCAGTGAGCTAGTAAGCAGCCCGGACCCACTCTTGATACATAGCACATAGCTAACTACCACAACTGCTACTCAGCTGGGAAAGGGTGGAATGTACAATTGTATACAGAGTGTAGACTAATGCATCTGGAGCTAAACAACCTGGCTCCAAACTGAAACATTGAGTACAAATAGGCTTCTAACTGCTCTCAGCTGGGTAAGGTTGTAGACAATTGTATACAGTGTAGAACAATGCTCTGGTGAGCTAAACATAACAGCCTGGACAATCCAACTGATACCATTGCCACATGAGCAACTACTGCTTCTCAGCTGTGAAGGTAGGAGACAATAGTTAACCAATGTAGACAATATGCTTCACTTGTGAGCTAAAAAACAGCTCCGGAAAGTCCATCGACTGATGACAAAGTACATAGCTAAGTCCTGCACCAGCCTAAGACGCAGGAGACAATTTGGTATCCAGTCTAGACACGATAGCTGCTGTGTGAGCTAGGGTGCATTACACACAGTGCGTTTTTTGATGTTATTTTTTTGTGCACAATGTACAGCATTTAATTGGCTGTAACAGTTCCTGCAAACTAAAAATGCATCAAAAATGCACCAAGATCATTGCACCGTGTGAAAGCACCCTTAAACAGCCTGGACCTCCAGACTGAAAGCATTGTACATTAGCTAAGTCTAAAGTTACTGCAGCTGAGAAGTGGTAGACAATTGTATCCCCAGGTAGACATCGTTGCTCAGTGTACTAAACAGGACCCGGAACGATCCGCGATAGAAGCTGGATAGAATCATTGTACGATAAGCTACTACTTACTAGCTATCGCTTATGGAGAGACACATTGTATAGCAGATGTAGATACATGCTCTGTGGAGGGTACATAAAAAAGGCATGAAAAAAAGAATTGAAGAAGAAATAATGAACATTATTAACCTAAGTAATAAAAGAGACTAAGGAGAGGAAAATAAGGGTATTATAAGTGGCAGTGAAAATAATGATAGAAACGAAAGAAATAGAATAGATGAAAGATGAGTAGTTAAATTTAAACTTAACACACAGTTATTCCATAGAAACATGTACCTAGCATTTTACCTGTGCATTGTGTGCATGATAGGTGGGGAGGATGAAACATGATATATAGGCAGTTTAGGGTGAAATGAAACATATTCACCTAAACAAGTGCCTAGCACTTAACCTGTGCATGGAATAGGTAGGAATGGACAGGATTATGGGAGTTAGTTTAGACTGAAATTAAACACATATTCCATAGAAACAGGTGCCTTAGAACGTTACCTGTGCATGATAGTGGGGAATGATGACACATTATATTGGGACCTAAGAGTGAAGTGAACAAACATTGGAAACAGGTGATCTAGCATTTTACCTGCGTTGGACAATCCCTAAGAAGCATTTATGCTATCTATCTACATGAAAAAAAACTATGAGACTCTCGGTTTCACATATTTTGATCATAAAAAGATGTTTAAGCAAGTTTTTTCATGTATGATAGATAGATAAATGCTTCTTTAGGGCATTTCCACGTAGTGTATTGCCTTTTTTGCAGAAATGTGCCGCTCAGGTGGCCGGTCGTGTGTGTACATGTAAATAATTTACATGTGTGCTTGCAGCCCTGCCAGTGGCACCCAGTTTGCATCGTTTTTTTCACGAAATGTTTTTGTGTGAGAAACATCTCGTTATTCTTGGTGTACATTGATTTTTACCTATTATGGAAGGAAGGGGTGCTTCCATTTTGGGTTTCTGTGCCCCGCCACTTAGTCGAACAGGCATGTATACGAAGAGGCCAAGCTGGCAGGTTGGGTGTTTGTTTTATTTTTTTTTCTCTCTGAATAATGGAAGGTCGGGTGACCCAAGCGGGAGGACTGATTGGCTCGAGGAGGAGAAGGGTAAAAGATAGCATAGGTGTAACGTGCGTGACATTCTGGCTCTGGTCGTCGAGACGAAAAGGCCGCTGCGACCATATGCGGCCTACTTTTCTTGGTTGTGAACACTGTCTTCCTCCTGGGACTCTAATTGAATCCTGGCCAACGTCCCGTGGCGAACTTGCCAGCACTCTCTGGTTTTAATATCACTCTCAGTGATGCAGATTTGCTTCCGATCACCTCGGCTCTCTTTCCTCCCCTTCCCTTCTATTTTTAGGCCACCGACTTCCTTTGATTCTTTGCCTGCTATAGGTGTTTTTTTCCCGTGTAGTTCGCCGTGTTTGCTTCCTTGATTCTATGCTTCTCCTGACCTTGGCTTTGGACCATGGCTTTTCCCCCCCTCTGTCTCACGTCTCTGTAACCACGTTTGCCCGTTACTGTTGCCGACGTTCGGACCTGCCCCCGGTTACCCTCTTGTGTCTCACGTCTCTGTACCTTCTTGCCCGAACTGTTGCTGACTTTGGACGCCTGGACTACTCTTTGTTGTTGTCTGTTTGGTCCCGTCTGTGTCAACACTTATAACTGTGAGCTATCAGTCTTCTGGTTGGGCCGGCCTGTGTTATGGAGTCGGTGGTGTTCCCAAAAGGCAGGGACAGGGGGCTGGGATCAGAGTCGGGGCCCACTTTGTCTTTGGTGCTGTGTTCCTCTGTACCGTCCCTGACATTATAGCAGGCCCAGCCCAACCTAGAGAACTCACCTGCGGTTCAAGTAGAGTTACCGATCTGTCGTCTCGGTCCGTCTGGATGAAGGTTAACCAGTCAGATTCCAGGCATGGCCGGGGCCTTTTGTCGCAGAATCTCACTCCGCGATATGGATAGCCTGTCTATCCGCCTCCTGATCCATGTCGTCCGTTAGTTCCGTGCCCTCTGCGGGTTTTGTGGGTCAAGGTGTACAGCATAAAAACCAGAGACCTGCGATTCCTGACTGTTTGCTGATAGGAGAAAAACCACTGATAAGTTTCGGACCTTCAGGGAATCCGGTCGCCTATTTTTGTGGTTCAACTCTGTTTTCCCGAGGGAGAAAGTTGCCATGGCGGTTTCCTCCTCCAGGGTCACCTCAGGATTGGCATTGAGCCATGCCTCCTGAGGCCCTGAGTGGAAGATCGGTGGACAAATTTTTTCTTACATTGGGCCATAGTTTATGATGACCCTAACCGGCGAGCGTTTGGCGCGGAAACTCATCTCTTATCCATTCCACAGGAATTCATCGCTTGCTGAGGTTATGCTCTGATTTCCGCCACAATGGAGACTCGGTCAGCCATGGGGGTGGGCATGATCCACTCTGAAAGACCCCTTCAGACAGGGGGCTGTTGAAGCTGTAAGGATGCGGATGGACAGTCATCCTACTCAGAGACCTTAGGGGATTTTATGACCTTAGCTGTAGTCTATCGACAGGAGTTACGGAGAAAATGAGCAAGAAAAAAGATGGGGGTTTTTCTGGAAAGTTTAGATCGAAGTCCCCTGTTATTCTTCTCCACTATGTTGCTAAAAACTCCTCTTCGTCACTCTTGTTTCTACCATCTCCTGCTGGTTGGGGTGCTCGAGGAGATGGAAACCCTATAGGTGTTTGGGGCCTCCACGTCCAGCGGCGATCAGGAGGAGGGGGAAATACATCGAGCGGACAATGCCTTGTGTTTTTTCTACTGTGGGGAGTCCGGCCATGTCCCTGAGGAGCTGCCCCGACCCGGCCTAAGTCACCGTGGGAGATCTCCGGGCAAACGCTGAAAGGATAACTCAGGCTACAGGTTCACCTCTTAATTGGGATAACCGAAGATTTCTTTGCCGGGTAGTAACCTTAATTTCGGGATGGTGGCCATAGAACGCGTATTTAGTGTGTCAAGTCTATGCTCGAATTCAGAGCCGCTGTTATTTTTATTAGAATATGACTGTGGCCCAAGGCCTTAGGGGTCTAGAGCTAATCCCGTTGTATGTTCTCCTTTTCGTTTTCAGGTGCTGACTCTACCCCCTTGTGGAGGGAAGATAGATTACCGCACCTCACTGAAATTACGTGAAGGTTGGGTGCCTGATTACCGACAATTGTTTTTTTTTGTATATGGAGAGACTTAGCTACTGATATTATTTGGGCTTACCATGGTACGCCTTCATAATCCTTGTGCTTGACTGGAGGACTGCTGCGTTGGTTTTAAATGGGGGGGGAGTCATGTGGTCAGTCATTTGGAAGGAGTTGTGTACTCAGTTTCCTTGGGGTGTGTTCTATAAGAATAATGATTATACTATGCCCAGATTTCGTCTCTGAGTGTTGGTATGTAGAGTCTTGATGATGGTCCGTTGCGGACCCGCTCCCGCTCGCATCGGCCTTATGATTGCGCTGTAATAGGCCCTGGTTCCGGGGGCCAAGCTGCCCTAACGGTGGTGTGTGTGCAAACTGATCTATCCCGGAACGGGAAAAATCCGTATGCGTGCAATATATCAAGGGAAAGCATTGTAAAAAGGTCACATATACAACCATCCACCCCGCGGTGGGTGCTGGTTTTTTCTTGTCGAGAAAAAAAGATGGAAGGCTCCGTCCCTGTTTGATACAGGAGCTCAATAAGATCACTATAAAGACCAGCATCACGTTCCCTGGATCCCGGATCTTTTTAGCAGGTGGCGGTGCCAATGGTTTTTTCCAAAATTGAATCTCCGTGGGGATACAACTAATCCGGATCAGGGAGGGGACGAATGGAAGACGGCCTTTAATAATTGAGGGGCACTTCGAATACCTAGACATTGCCGTTTTGGTCTTGTAGCCCCAGCCGTCTTCAACGATTTGTTAATGACATCTTTAGAGACCTTCTGGGTCGTTTTGTTATTGTGTACCTTAGATGACATCCTCAGTGTCTTTCCTCCGGGATTATGTATACTCATCGGAATCAGGTAAGGAGGTCCTCTCGAGGTTTTACGGTCAGAATCAATTATGACGCCGAAAACTGTCTGTAGATGTCTGTTCGGAAGTCCAGGAGATAGGGTTCTTGGGGTACTACTTAGTCGTATAGTGCTATAAATATGGACCACTCAAAAGGTGTGTTTCGCGGCCACTACACAGTGGGTGAGACCTACTACCCTTAAGGGAGATCCAACGCTTTGTTTTAGGTTTTTGCTATTACTATGCGAAATTTAATCAAGAATTTTCTGATTGTTAAACCCCTCACTGACCTTACTAAGGAAAGGGGGCAGACCCCACCTCGCTGGACCACCTGGAGTGACAGGCCGAAACAGGCATTCTCTACCTTGAAAATATGTTCACTTCTGGCACCTGTCTTGGTCCACCCAGATCCTGAAACAACCTTTGCGTAGAGGGTTGACGCATCGGCAAACAGGAGTGGGAGCCGTCCTGTCGCAGGGTAGACTGAACGCTAGTATACTAATCTTCGGCCCATTGCCTTCTTCTCCAGAAGAAAGTTTCTCCAGCGCGGAGGTCAACTACGATATTGGTAACCGGGGGACACTGCTAAGCCATAAAATGGGCGTAGAAGAGTGGCGGCACCTTATGGAGGGGGGCCGGGAAATCGGGTTTGACTGTTCTTACAGATCCATAAAAATCTGTTGTATCTTGATAATGCTAAAACAGGTTGAAACCCCCGCAAGCACTGATGGCTCTGTGTGTTACTAGGGTTCTCAGAATTTTGTGGGTGCCTTATATCCAGGGGCAAAATGTTCTGAAGGCGGACGCCTGGGTCCCGAAGCTGTGGTATAAGTGACATCTCGGAGGAGGAACCCGATGAAAAATATCCTCGCTCGGGAGTGGTTGTTGCTACTTACACCACGGGCCTTAGTCTCACGATTGGCGAACCTCTCAGGGCTTTGCGCCCTGCCTCAGGATCCCTTCTCCGGAAAAACCCTTTGTTCCATGTCATCTCGTTTTTGAAAATCTTTGGAGGAGGTGTCCACTTCCTCAGTCTTGTCTGGGCATCCTGGCATCGCGGGCCACGGTTACCTCCTGTCTCGTACCTATTGGTGGCCCTCGCTGGCGGCGTGATGTCAAGGGAATTTGTTACGCTTGTGAGACTTGTGATCAGGCTAGGTACGCCTCTCCGGCAACTCTCCTAGAGAGATTATTTGCACCTCTGCCGTTGCCCAATAGGGACCTGAGGTCCCAACATATCTATGGTGTTTTTTACCGACCTTTCCCCGTTCTAAGGGTCAGTCTGGTCACGTTAATTTGGGGGGTGTGGTGGACGGTTCTCTAAAAATGTGTCATGTATTGCTCTAAAGAAATTACCTACGCAGCCAAAACCCTCGACGTTTTTTTGCACTGGATCGTCCATCTATACGCCTGAGAACTTCTTGGTATTACTTCCGTATTGTGGTCTGAGTTGATGTGAGGTACAGTTGTGTCAAGGTCTGGAGGGTTTTGTTTTCTGGTATACATTAGGCATCTCTTTTGTTCCTTCTCCTATGCGTCACACCCCGGGTGAGATAATGGGCAGACTGAATGACTTAATCATGTCACTAGAACAATATCTTAGATGTTTGTTTTGTTTGCGGAGTGTCAGGATGAAGTGGAGTGAGTTTTTGCCTGATGGCCGAGTTTGTGTCTTATAACAATCACGAGAATTCCTCAACCCGAATTTCTCCGTTTTACTGTAATTACGGCTTTCACCCGCCAGGTACTCGCCGCCGCAAAGGTTGCGAATCGTAATGTTCTCTTCCATAAAACGCCATCAATGCGACTGTGCCAGTCTTGGGCTAGAGAGGAGTCGCGCGACTCTAGAAAATGTTGCCCAACAACAACAAATTAAATATGCCATTAGAAACGTGCGACCGGACTGACCTGAATTGGTCTGTCTGGTGAAAGGTGTGGCTTGTCTCAACTAAAAATCTCCGCCTGTCGGGTCCCCCGTCTCTAAGTGTCGCGCCTCGGTATAGGGTCCCTTTGTTATCTCTGAAATTGTTAACGGTATCTTTTAGATACGCCTTCCGAATTCCCTCCGATTCATCCTGTGTTTCACAATATCTTTCCCCTTAAAAAGTACATTCCTGCTTCGAGATCGGTCCGTCTCCCTCTTCGCCCTGTGGTTATTCAAGGGGAGTGTTAGAATATGAAATTAGGCGTATTAATTGACTCCGCAGAGCTCCAGACGTACTCCAATACTAGTTCACTGGAAAGGTTTGGGGGTGAGGATGAATGGTCCAGTAGGAGCGGGTATGGTGTGAGCAGCTGTGAGGGACTTGCCGCTCCCAGAATTTGTGGAAAGTTCCACCAAAGCTTACCCAGACAAAACCAGGGGACCTAGGAGGGTCCAGGTGGCGTCCCCTCATAGTAGTAGGGGGGGGTACTGTCACGTTCGTGCTCCTTTTCGGCTCTGGTGTCGTCGGCGAAGGCGCGCTGCGACTCATAAATGCGGCCTTACTTTTTGCGTTGTTGTGAATCACTGTCTTCTCCTGGGACTCTAATTGAATCCTGGCCAACGCCCGGGGCAGGAAGCTGTTCCAGCTACGCCTCTGGGTTAATCTCACTCTCATGTGATGACAGATTACTGCTTCCTATCACCTCGGCTCTCTTTCACTCCCCTTCCTATTTATAGCACCACCTCCATTTATCTTTGCCTGCTCATAGGTGTTTTCCCTGGTAGTTCGCCCCCGTGTTTGCTTCGTGACTGTAGCTGTCTCCTGACCTATTTGAGCTGTGGGACTGCCCCGGTTACCTCCTCTGTGTCGGGCCTCTGTAGCGCGTTGCCACGAAGCTGTGCTGACTTTGGACCGCCTCTACCTGACTAGTCTTTGTTTGTTTGTTCTGTTAGTCGCGGGTCTGTGTCATACTCTGGATCAACAGAGCGGTCTATCGAGTCTTTCTGGGAGAGAGGGCCGGCAGCTGATATAGGAGTGGGGTTCCCCAAAGGCAGGACAGGGAGGGCAGGGTGGGATTCAGATGTGTGGCCCACTTGTCTGCTGTGTGAGTGTCCCTGACAGTCCCTGACATTAGTCGGGATGCCGATTTTGATGATGCACGTTGAAAGTCGTGGGCGCTTTGTAGAAACATCTTGTTGATCAAGTATGTAGATCGGAGGTCTCTGTTTTTTCCGTGTAGCTCTGTTGTACCTCTGTGCGACGGAAATAGGGGGGAGTATGAACAGGATATTTAGGCAGTTTAGACGTGAAGAGAGGAACACATGATTCCTTAGGAACAGGGTGACACTGGACACTTTAGCCTGTGCATGACGACTGGGGGGTGGGAGGGAGGTCGGGGGGAGAACATGAGTATAGTAGGCAGGTAGAGTGGAGAGGAACAATATTCCGAAGTACAAGCAGGTGCTAGCACTTGTACCTGTTAAATGATAGGGTGGGAGGACATGGACAGGGTATATAGGCGAGGTTGAGAGTGAAATGTAAAGCATAGTCCATAAGAAAAAAGGTTACCTTAGCACTTACCTTTACCCAGTGCATGATAGGTGAGGAATTATGTATGAACAGGATTATAGGCAGCTTAGAGTGAATGAATTAACAATATTCCATGTCAAAAGGTGCTAGTACTATAACTGTGCATGATAGATGGGGAAATCATGAACATGATATAGATAGGCGAGTAAGTTTAGAGTAAATGATACCACATATTCCCAGATAAACAGGTGTCTAGCACTTTACCTGTGTATAATATAGCTGGGATATGAACAGGATATATAGGTAGCTAAGGTTGAAATGAAGAGCAAATTTCATGGAATAGGTAGAGACTCTAGCACTTTACCTGTGCATGATAGGTGGGGAATATGAACAGGGACATATAGGAAAGTTAGAGTGAAATGAACACATATTCCATTAGAAAGAAGATATGAAAACAGGTGCCTGCACTTTTCCTGTGCATGATTATGGTACGGATAATCGCTACAGGATAGATAGGCAGAAGGAGAGTTAGAGTTGAAATGAAACAGCAGATTCCACCTAAACAGGTGCCCTAGCACTTTACCTGTAGCATGATAGGTTGGGACTCGGAATCATGAACTGTCATCTATATCTAGGCACTCAGAGTGAAATGAACACATATTCCACCTAAACTGGTGCCTAGCTGTAACGAACGCGGCCGCAGCCCATCCCCCGGGCTCTGCGAGGGCCGCGTTTCTCCCCTACGGTACCACTTGCGCAGGGGGTACCGCGGCGTGTGGCCCCAACCGGTCCGTGCGCGAGCTCCGTATGGCGCACTCGTCCGCGCGTTACAATTACTCACCCGACATCATTGTCACTGACTCAGGCGCCGCTCATCACCGCGCCGGAGCTCCCGCTTCGCACGCACGCGATCCCGACGCTCTTAGGGGCTGGCGCGCTGCGCCAGGGTCGTTCTTCAGCCTTTTTAAAGGGATACGAGCTTGCGCGGTAATTAATTGGCTGATGTGCTGGATCCGCTGGTTTCTATGATGTTGGCCACTCCTCCGGCGTCCCTTGCGGGATCTGTTAGTGCCACTGGCCTATTGAGGAAGGGTCTTGCTCTCTGTTGTGTTTACACGTGGTACCAGACCGTTCGCTACGTTTTCTGACCACGAATCTCATGCCGCCTGCCATCGACCTACTGCCTGTCCCGACTATGTCTCAGCGCTCACGATTCTGTACCATAGCTGTACCTTGGCTACCTCCGCAAGCATAGTCCGCCAAGACTTGGAAACGACCTGGTTAGTTCTCCGCCCGCAGCAAGTCCAGCCACGCTTTGTGCGGGCTCTGGTGTGAAAGAATCGCGGGCGGGTTTCTACTTAAGATCCGCTACCCTGGCAATGAGCTTACACCATCGCTATGTAGGTGGCCTGGGATCTCACTACGAACTTGCCGTTAGTACTAGCACCTATTACTGTGCAGTGTTAAGGAGGGAATAGGGGGAGGGGGGATCGGATGAGATGAACATGATATATTGGAAAATGAATGGGAGGGGGGGATGTATAGAAGAGAGGAATAAGAGATGAGGAGCAGGAGAGTAGGACGGAAGTAGACAGCGGGTGGACGTCGAGAAAGAGGGTTTTGAGATGGATGGGTAATAGGAGAATATGGTAGGTTGGATGAACATGGAAGTAATAGGCATTTGTAGTTGAATTGGTATCACTCATGGCTGCCTCTCAAAGGTAATTCCGCAAAAGCACAAAGACAGGTGCACGTGCACTTTTTACCTGTGCATAATATGAGGTGGGGATGATGAACATGATATGTATAGGCAGTTTAGAATTTGATGAAAATGCACACAATGATTCCACCTTAAAAGGGTGCCTAGCAGTTTTGTTTCTTTATCTGTGTGCATGAATAGGTGGGAAATAGAGACAGAAATGAATATATAGAGGCAGGTTAGTCTAGAGTGAATGAACACAAATTCCTAGGAAAAACAGGAAAGCCTAGAAGCTTTCGTTACTGTGCGGATGATAGGTAGGGGGATCATGGAGTGAACATGAGACGATAGGCCGGGCAGTAGGGAGTTTAAATTGAAATGAACACATAGTCCATAGAAACAGAGATACAGCTGTCTGGCCAGAACTTAACCTGTGCATGAAGTATGGGGATATGAAACAGGAGTATATAGGCAGTTTAGAGGTGAAGATTAATCACATCGTTCCATAGAAGAAAGAAACAGGTGGAGCTAGCAACCGTTGCTAGACACCTGTCCTTATTGGAATAGAGTGTTGCTGGCATTCTCACTCTAAGACTGCCTATAATATATTTCCTGTTCATTCCCCACCTATTGATGCACAGGTTGTTAAGTGCTAGGACCTGTTGCTATGGACTATTGTTGTTTCATTTCCACTCAAAACTGTGTTGCATGGATAAACTGCCTATATAGCCTAGTTGATTTGCCGTACCTAATCATGCACAGGTAAAAAGTTTGCTAGACACCTGTGCTCTATGGAATATGTTAGTGCCTCATTTCGACTCTTTACTAAACGCTGCCTATATTTATCTGTTCAAATTTCTTCGGCCACCTTAGTCATGCACAGGTATTGTAAAGTTGTTGCTAGGCACGATGTTTAGGTGGAATATCGTAGTTGTTCATTTTCACCTCTCTAAAACTGACCGATTTTTCATGTATGCGATTCCCCACCCCACCCACCTTTACAATGCACAGGTAAGGTTTAGGCACACATGTGTCTAGGATATAATTGATCATGTCCACTATGTATTATCGTTGTATTCTATTGATTCAGTCATTATTTGAGCCCCCTGGAAAACCTCCTTTACATTCTTCTACCATGGCACTTTATTAGCTTAGTAATAAATGTTCAGTCTTTATGGATGCATTCTTTATTTGTTCACTGCCTTTTTTTAAGTATGTCCCGCTCGTGGGAGCTAAATAACAAATCTCCGCTTGGCTCAGGCACCACACTGATACATGAAGGTACATAGCTACTATGCTCTCAAGCTGAGAGCATGTGGGAAGACATTGCTGCATGCCAGTGTAGAGCTGTAGACATTGCTCTGGGAGGCTGCTAGAAACAGTTGTAATCCAGGGATGATACGATGATGTACGGCTTGAGTCTCCTGCTCTGAGGCTGGAGAGGTGGAACGCTAGACAATTTGTATTATACAGTATACACAATTCGCTGCAGTAGAACTCCTACCTCTAATTCTGCCCTAAACAGATCTGCTGGATCCACTCCATATGGATACATTCTACATAGCTAGTTCTGCTGTAATCTGAGAAGTAGATACACTTGTATGCAGTCTGCTCTGTGAGCTTAACAGCCTGAACTCCAGACTGATACATTGTATATACCTAGTCTTGCTCTCAGTTGAGAAGTATATAAAACTGTATGGAGTCTAGACAATATTCTGTGAGCTAAACAGCCTGGACTCAATACTTATACATTGTACATATATAGTCCTGCTCTCAACTGAGGAGGTAGTGGATAAATTGTATCCAGTTTTAGACAGGTAGACATGCTCTGGGAGCTTCTAAACAGCCTGGACTCCATATGGATACATTGTACATAGCTACTACTGCTCTCATCTGAGAAGTAGAGACAATTGTATCTAGTGTAGACAGTGCTCTGTGAGCTAAACAGCCTGGACCCCATACTGATATAGTGTATATAGTTTATTTCTATTGGGAGGCGCGAGGCTTGATACCCCCCCCTCCCCTCTGTGAGTGCCCCCATCATCGTGCAGGTCTAGCTGGCGCCATTATTTACACCAGGGTGGGTTTTAACTGACGTATACTGTAAATGATTGCTATCCTCTTTACTCATCGGTTAACCTGCTCGCACGCATAAATCACGGTCCAATATCTTCAATATGATAATGAAATAGAAAACATGAAAGTATAAAGTGGATGAGTATTGGGTGGTTCACTATGAACAAATTCATAGTCTGAGAGAAAGGCGCTCTCTAGTTTTTCAACCTTTTAACCATAGGTACTGATGGATCATGTCGTCATGCAGGGAGCTCTTCAATGATCACTACCCCCACATAGTCACCACGAGTTGATAACTGATGGTCAGGAACCCAACTACCGTGTCTGAGTAGTAGACTGGAAAAGTGCTCTCGCTGTCTGACAGGCCTCAGGTCACATCAGGTGGTATTCATTCGTGGTAAAAGACAAGCCAAATTTTTCAAGGCAGGTGGGGCGAGCAGGAGGAAACTAAGAGGATGGTCAGGACATCACGGGGCGTGCAGGGTAAAAACCAGGAATCCAAATATGTGAATAGCTCAGGAACATCAACCCAAGATCAGGAGGAACCCAGGTTAAGGTGAGGGAATGAGAGGTTAGTACTTTAAGAAGCTTGTGGACAGACTAGGTAAAGCAGAGAAGGGTTGTGCATACTGGCCCTTTAAATCAATGAAAATCAATGCGCCCTAAATAAAAGCCAAGGAAGGCCAGGCCAGTGTCACGATGTGAACCGTGGGTCCCCCACTCTGGGACTGTTTAGCCTCTTTCCCTTTTTGTGTGCTGAGAGCCCACCAAGGGGGCACTACCACGAAAACCTATCTCACCTCCTCTCGCTCCTGCTCCACTCCCATCTGATGCATGCGGGCTCTGGTAAATACTTGTAAAGATGTAGTGAAGCCAGCTCCTCCAAAGGTGCACTGTGCCCGGAAGTCTGCCCAAGACGACAGCAAAGGTGATATAAGTAGTCCAAATATTGAAAACCCAGAGTAGATATGATAAAATCATACAAAAATTGATTTCAATATAATTAATAAGAGGCAAAAAAAATAGATGCACACATGATCTCAGCGGCAAGAGTGGTATACAGAGATACTGGGTACTATACGCTAACGCGTTTCGGGCTAAGGAAATAGTGTGCCCTTACTCATAGCGAAGACTCTGGTAAATACGAGGGGGCTCCTTAGCCTTCACTCCATGGTGTGGCTCAAGTCATCCACACCTGTACCTATTACTGCCAGCCACCAGAGCAGACATAGTGGGACGCTGTAAGCAGCAGCATAGAAGTAAGCAGCCATGTTGGTGGCCACCAGAACAAGCTCACGACACTCTATTATACACTAAGTTTTATTAAAGGGGTTGTCTAGCAAACGGAAAAGGCTTTGCTTGAGTCTTCATCTATCTCCCTGTGATGTTTTCTTCTTGTGCTTTTCCCTTGCTTTACCTGAAAAGTACATTACAAAGTACAAAACAATGGGAGAGATATTATTTAGAAAACATATTTTTCCACTGGACATCCCCTTTTAGCTGAGTCCAGAGACCCCCCCCCCCTCAGGCTTCATTCACGTGGCAGGATATTGATGAGTATTGGGCATCAGCAGTTGAGGTGCAAATCTCTCCATCATAGTTTCCTCTGTGTATGGAGCACTCCCGGATTTGGTCTATGAATAATGATGCAAAATATACAAATCAAAAGATGATCAAATGCAGCTTCTGATACAGCTTTTTTTTTTTTTTTTTTTTAGCTAAAGCCGATGTTGATGCAAAAGGAATGAAAACTAGAAAGGAAGGACTTATAGTTTTCCTTCTTCCTGGAGCCATGTGTGGCTTTGACTCAAAGAAATGCATCAAACACCTCAGGGTTTTTGATGCCCTGGAGCAGATTTACTAATCCTGTGTAATACAAAGACTGTATAAACATAGCCCGGGTCATCTGAGGATGCAACAAACTTATCACAGGCAATGGCGTAGCTACAGGGGTCACAGCGGTCACACTTGCGACTGGGCCCCTGAGCCAGAGGGTCACACAGTGCACGGTGCTGGCAGCGACTGAGGCAAAGCGGACAGTATACATTGATGCAATGATGTCATCGCCAGGGCCGTTCCTAGGCTAAATTGCACTCAGGGCGAGGTGAAGAAATTTGGCTCCCCCCTCCCCCCCAAGTAACATAATGCACCACCATGAAACACAGTGCATTACCATCAATCAAATCTAAAATATACAACAAGCTTTACCACAATTTGCTACATATAAAACTACTAAATAATAGTCATACTGTTACCAGATAACACTGCTACACCAACCAGAATCCCAAGCAAATAGTGCCAATGTACTGCTAAGACCACATATCACCAGCACATAGTGACCGAATACTGCAACACCGTGACCACATAGTGACCGAATAATACTGTCACACCATGACCACATATTACCAGCACATAGTGACCAAATAATACTACCACACCATGACCACATATCACCAGCACATAGTGACCGAATAATACCATCACACCATGACCACATATCACCTAGCACATAGTGACCAAAATTACTGCGACACGTGACCACATAGTGACCGAAAAACACTGTCACACCATGACCACATATCACCAGCACATAGTGACCGAATAATACCGCCACACCATGACCACATATCACCAGCACATAGTGACCGAATAATACTGTCACACCATGACCACATATCACCAGCACATAGTGACCGAATACTGCGACACCGTGACCACATAGTGACCGAATAATACTGTCACACCATGACCACATATAACCAGCACATAGTGACCGAATAATACAAACTGAGCATTCCTGAATGCAAAAGATTATACTACAACTAATTTAACTGACATACAGTGACCATACAGTGGTGCATAGATACCCGCTGTACACAGGCTCTACAGACATATAAGCGATTATAGTAAAGTTACATCCAGGCACTTACAGGAGACGTCTCTGAAGAGCTGTTCTCTTTCTCTTCTTCTTCTCCATCTGTCCCAGACGCCATGACGTCCTTTCCCGGCCTCGACTCTTCACTGTAAAATATACAAAACAAATATCTTAGACTCCTCACTTTATCAGCACTAGATGCCCCTGTAGCCAGGTGATGCCCCTGTAGCCAGTAGATGCCCCCTGTAGCCAGTAGATGCCCTTGTAGCCAGTAGATGCCCCCGGTAGCCAGTAGATGCCCCTCGTGTAGCCAGTAGATGCCCCCTGTTAGCCAGTAGATGCCCCTCTGCTCTGTAGCCAGTAGATGCCCCCTGTAGACAGTAGATGCCCCCTGTAGCCAGTACATGTCCCCTGTAGCCAGTAGATGCCCCCTGTAGCAGTAGATGCCCCCTGTAGCCAGTAGTTACCCCTGTAGCCAGTAGATGCCTGCCTTGTAGCCAGTAGATGCCCACCTGTAGCAGTAGATGCCCCTCTGTAGCCAGTAGATACCCCTGTAGCCAGTAGATGCCCAACTGTAGCCAGTAGATGCCCCCTTGTAGCCAGTACATGCCCCCTGTAGCCAGTACATGCCCCCTTGTAGCCAGTAGATGCCCCATTGTAACCAGTAGATGCCCCTCTGTATCCAGTAGATGCCCCCTATAGCCAGTAGATGCCCCTGTAGCCAGTAGATGCCCCCCTGTAGCCAGTAGATGCCCCTCTGTAACCAGTAGATGCCCCTGTAGCCAGTAGTTGCCCCTGTAGCCAGTAGATGCCCCCTGTAGCCAGTACATGCCCCCTGTAGCCAGTACATGCCCTCCTGTAGCCAGTACATGACCCTCTGTAGCCAGTAGATGCCCCCTTGTAGCCAGTAGATGCCCCCTGTAGTCAGTAGATGCCCTCTGTAGCCAGTAGATGCCCCCTGTAGCCAGTAGATGCCCTCTGTAGTCAGTAGATGTCCCCCTTGTAGCCCTTAGATGCCCCTCTGTAGTCAGTAGATGCCACCCTGTAGCCAGTAGATGCCCCCATTGTAGCCAGTAGATGCCCCCTGTAGCCAGTAGATGTCCCCTGTAGCCAGTAGATGCCCCTGTAGCCAGTAGATGCCCCTCTGTAGCCAGTAGATGCTCCCTGTAGCCAGTACATGCCCCCTGTAGCCAGTAGATGCCCTTCTGTAGCCAGTAGATGCCCCCCTGTAGCCAGTACGAGCCCCCCTGTAGTCAGTAGGTGCCCCCTTATTGCCAGTAGGTGCCCCCCTGGTAGCCAGTAGATGCTCCCTGTAGCCAGTAGATGCCCCTTGTAGCCAGTAGATGTCCCTCTGTAGCCAGTAGATGCCCCCTGTAGCCAGTAGATGCCCCCTGTAGCCAGTAGATGCCCCTTTGTAGCCAGTAGATGCCCCTGTAGCCAGTAGATGCCCTTCTGTAGCCAGTAGATGCCCCCTGTAGCCAGTACGAGCCCCCCTGTATTTCAGTAGGTGCCACCTTTTGCCAGTAGGTGCCCCCTTGTAGCATAGATGCCCCCTGTAGCAGTAGATGCCCCTTGTAGCCAGTAGGTGCCCCCCTTGGAGCCAATAGATGCCCCCTTGTAGCCAGTAGATGTCCCTCTGTAACCCGTAGATTCCCCCTTGTAGCCAGTACGAGCCCCCCTGTAGCCAGTAGGTGCCCCTTGTAGCCAGTAGATGCCCCTGTAGCCAGTACGAGCCCCCTGTAGCCAGTGATGCCCCCTGTAGCCAGTAGATGTCCCTATACCCAGGTAGTAGTTAATTATAAAATTTAAAAAAATTACTCACCCGACCACGGTCCCCGCGTCCCGGTCCGGAGCTGCGGAGCAGTGTAAGTGGTGTGATGTCATCACGCTGCTTACGCTGTCACGCAGCTCCCAGAGATCTCCCCGGCGGCAGAGGATGCAGACCCAGGACATCCCCTGGGGGGTGCGGTGAAAGCCGTGCACCCCCTGCGACGCTGATACATACAGGAGAGAAGGCAGGACGGTAACGTCCTGCCTCCTCCCTGTACCAGCAGCTGCACAACGAGGCGGGAGAGGCGGGCGGCAGCGGGCGGGAGAGGCGGGCGGCACCCCCTCAGGTGAGTGGAGCCTCGGCGCCCCGGGCCATCGCCCGCCGCCAGGAACGGCCCTGGTCATCGTACCATTGCCTGTACTTGGCCTTAATTCTCTGCCTAGACTTGGGGCCTAGTAGACGCTGAAACTGGTGTCCCGGAGCGGGTGGTGTGATGACATACAGTACCCTCTCCAGATTCAGACAGTTGTTTGGCGGGGAAAATGGAGAGAGCCTAGGTGAGTATTATTATTATTATTATTTTTAATGGGGGAGGGGGGGCGTGGAAAACTTACCTACCTCCTGGGGAAGTCCTTACCTATCTACCTACTTGATGAGGCACTATCTACCTCCAATAAGGGGCCCTATCTACCTGCCTACCTACCACAAGGGGCCCTATCTACCTGCCTACCTACCACAAGGGGCCCTATCTACCTGCCTACCTACCACAAGGGGCCCTATCTACCTGCCTACCTACCACAAGGGGCCCTATCTACCTGCCTACCTACCATAAGTGGCCCTATCTACCTGCCTACCTTTCATAAAGGGCCATATCTACCTGCCACCCTACCACAAAGGGCCCTATCTACCTGCCTACCTACCACAAGGGGCCCTATCTACCTGTCTACCTACTGGAAGGGGCCCCATCTACCTGCCTACCTACCGCAAGGGGCCCTATCTACCTGTCTACCTACTGGAAGGGGCCCCATCTACTTGCCTACCTACCATAAGGGGCCCTATCTACCTGCCCATCTACTGCAAGGGGCCCTATCTACCAGCCTACCACAAGGGCCCTATCTACCGGCCTATCTACCAGAAGGGGCCCTATCTACCTGAATACTTACTATAAAGGGCCCTTTCTACCTGCCTACCTACCATAAGGGGCCCTATCTACCTGCCTACCTACTATAAGGGGCCCTTTCTACCTGCCTACCTACTAGAGCTGGTATCTACCTATCTACTAAAGGGGACCCTATCTGCTTACCTATCTACTAGAGGGGGCCCTCTATACTTTCCTGTCTACTAGAGGGGGCTCTATCTACTTCCCTAACTACTAGTAGGGGACATATACTGATGGGGGACTTTACCTACTTAATAGGAAGAGTCTGCCTACTTATCTGACTAATTTTTAAGGTCTAACCTACCTAAAAAAAAGCATCGTCATATCTGCCTGTCTAATTTGGGGGGGGGGGGGGACCTTGATTCATCACCATCATTGTTTTCAAGGGAAGTAATTCTTCTTTGCTATTTCGGTTGTTGGCTTTGACCGTTTTTATATTTGTTCCCTGATGAACCCAGGTGACTTCTTTTTTTGGAATTGGTATTAGTGGAACTAATGCTGTTTACATCGAGTAAGCCTTCAATTGGACTTGTATATGTGTTTACCTTTACACAGGGTGGTGTGTGCTTGGCCATGCTGTGAGATATCCCAATTTCCATTTGTCATTTGTGGTGTACCTTGCATCATTATTGATCCTACATTGATATATCTATTTTTGGACATTTGTCCTTCAGAAGTTATTGTTTATATGTAGGGTCTTTCTAGGGTTGGGTAGTTTAGGTTCTTTTGTGGGGTCGCCCTTGTTGGGGCGGGTTCCCCACTCCACTATATATTTAGGTATTTAGCATGTAATGTTTATTAGGGTCCGGTTAGGTCCTTTTACTGTATATCAATAAAGGTTATATTTTATTATCTCTGCCTGAAGGCATATTGTATTCTTTAGTAGTTTGTGTCTAACATGTAGTATATGCCGGGCATCTCTATCTTTGTCCTTGCCCCAGTACATCCATAAAGGATTGGTAGTTTGTTCTACACTGGTATCAACCACAATATGGTCACTGTACTGAGGTAATATGCAGTCTGCAAACCCTGGGTACACTGGTATATACCACTATATGGTCACTGTATGGAGGTTATATACAGTCTGCAGAGCCTGTGTACACTGGTACCTACCACTATATGGTCACTGTATGGAGATAATATACAGTCTGCAGGGCCTGTGTACACTGGTGTCTACCATTATATGGTCACTGTATGGACTTAATATACAGTCTGCAGAGCCTGTGTACACTGGTGTCTACCACCATATGGTCACTGTATGGAGATAATATACAGTCTGCAGGGCCTGTGTACACGGGGGTCTACCATTATATGGTCACCGTATGGACTTAATATACAGTCTGCAGAGTCTGTGTACACTGGTTTCTACCACTATATGGTCACTGTCTGGAGGTAATATACAGTCTGCAGAGTCTGTGTACACTGGTGTCTACCACTATATAGTTACTGTATGGAGGTAATAAACAGTCAGCAGAGCCTGTGTACACTGGTCACTACCACTATAAAGTCACTGTATGAAGGTTATATACAGTCTGCAGAGCCTGTGTACACTGGTGTCTACCACTATAAGGTCACTGTATGGAAGTAATATACAGTCTGAAGAGCCTGTTTACACTGGTGTCTACCACTATAAGGTCACTGTATGGAAGTAATACACAGTCTGCAGAGCCTGTGTATACTGTTACCTACCACTATATGGTCCCTGTATGGAGGTAATATACAGTCTGCAGAGCCCGTGTACACTGGTGTCTACCAATATATAGTCACTGTATAGTGGTAATAGTGGTCTTAGTGTAATGGTTTATATTCAGTAACAGTATGATTTTTTTTCAGTCTCTTTATGGTGGTGATATGTTGTCATGATGTGGCGGTATTATTATTTGGTCTTTGTGTATTGTTGTTATTGGTATTATTGGTCTTGGTATACAGGTTTGGTCAGTAATATTATGATGGTATTAGTCTCTATATAGTAATGATAATGTAGTCCATGTGTACTTACTAACCCGCAGAAAAAGATAAGTAAATTAAGCTGTTCAGCATAAACTCCAACAAAAACTAAACCCATAAAACAAAAGGCACAATAGCATTTTTTTCCTGTTCACCCCACCTAAATTAGGAACCAAAATTATTTATATGAGAGAAAGTATTTTTAAAGCATTTTTATTACTTTCTGCAAAGTCAAAAGTTTCCATCCATTTCATTAGTATTTGGTAGCTTTGCCCTTAAACTGTAGGACTTGGGTCAAACGTTTTTGCTTCTCACAATAGTTGGGAGGAATTTTGGCCCCTTCCTCCTGACAGAACTGGTGTAACTGAGCCATGTTTGGGGGTCCTCTTGCTCACATCTGCCTTTTCAGCTTTGCCCATAAATTTCCAATAGGATTGAGATCAGGGTTTTGTGATGGCCGCTCCAAAACATTGACTTGGTTCTCATTAAGCCACTTTGGAACCAGTTTGGCATTAGCTTCCGGTCATTGTCCGTTTGGAAGACCCATTTCTGCCCAAGCTTTAACTTCCTGACTGATGTCTTGAGATGTTGCTTCAGTGTTGCCACATAATCTTCTTTCCTCATGATGCCATCTATTTTGTGAAGTACACCAGTCCCTCCTGCAGCAAAACAACCCCACAACATGATGCTGCCACCCCTGTGTTTGGCAGTTGGCATGGTGTTCTTAGGCTTCCAATCTTCTCCTTTTCTCTCCAAACGCAATGATGGTCATTATGGCCAAACAGTTCAATTTTAGCTTTGTCAGACCACAGAACATGTCTCCAAAAATGTAGCTCTTTGTTCCTTATGCATTTGCAAACATTAATCTGGCTTTCATATGTATCTTTTTGGAGTAATGTACTCGTTTCGCTGTGGATAATGACACAATCTTACTAGCTTCTGCCAGCATCTTCACAAGGTCTTCTGCTTTTGTTCTTTGGGTTAATATGCACATGTCTAGGGGATAAGTTATATGTTGAGTTCCCTACTATCCCTATATTACACTCATTTCCAAAAATACATAAGGAAGTGTTTCCCCCTCCCCTTCACCCAATTGTTAGTGGGATAGGTTCTTTGACAGAACATCTAGGAGAGTGGCTGGATAGCCTTCTCCAACCTATGGTTTTGACCATACTGGGGTATATTAGGGATACCAAGAGCTTGGTGTCAATTATGAGCCAGGCTTCTTGGAACCATGGTTTCTCATGGCTTGCTTGTGATGTAGCAACCCTTTACCCTTCCATTCCACAAGAAAAGGCTGTTGCCTTTTTACAGAAATTCTTATTCAAATATAGTAAATATACCAAGAAAATTAATGAATTCATTGTCCTATCCGTAGAATTCCTTCTTACCAATAATTATTTTTCTTTTGATAACAAATTTTACATCCAAAAACAGGGGGCTTCTATGGGAGCCAAGTGCTCCCCGGCACTTGCCAAAATCTATATGAGTGTTTGGGAGGAAGCCCACCTTCAGTCCGATGACTGTCCATTCTCCTCCCACATCAGGTGGTATGGGAGGTCCATTGATGACCTCCTCCTGGTGTGGGAGGGGGATGAGTCGTCAGCAGTATCCTTCAATTAACTAATATTAACATTATAATGATTTTATTAAATTTACATTTCTTGGTGGATAAATACATAGTTTCATTTTTGGATGTACTAATGAGGGTCTGGTATCACTTTCAGAAAAATTGCTGGAAAATCCATTGATGGGGTAGTTCCCCCCACCGCGGATGTAACAGAAACG
>JAODAL010024535.1:0-60391 GCA_025379985.1 Phyllomedusa bahiana | reverse complement strand
TGGGTTCTTCATACCCCGGAGCAGTTTGATTTTTGACACTGTTGCAAGAAAAAATGAAGTAAGTTTACAGTTTAATACAGACTTCCATTACCACATGGGCTGATGAACTTCACACTTGCTGTCAGATATGGAGTCAGAATAGGCCGTATACCTACAGATGGCATATACACCTACAAGGGGGCCATATACCTATCTATAGGGGGCAATATACCTGCAGTGGGCTGTATATATAACTATAGTGGGCTATATACCTTCCTATCTACAGGGGGCCATATACCTACAGGGTGTCATATACCTACAAGGGACATATGTACCTATAGTGGGCTATATACCTTCCTATCTACAGGGGGCTATATACCAACAGAGGGCTGTATACCTACCTATCTACCTACAGAGGGCATATATATCTACCTATCTACAGGGGCCTATTTAACTACCTGCAGGGAGCTTATGTCTACAGGGTGCTGTATATCTACCTACAGGGGGCATATAATCTTATCTACCTACAGAGGGCTACTATACCTACCTATAGTGGGCTTGTATATCTACCTACTGGGTGTCTATAAACTTACCTACTTAATGGTGGGCACCATAACGATCTACTTCCTAAATTGGGACACCGATAGCAGAGGTATGAATTGGTAGGGAAGTGCTGGAAAAGTGAGACTTCTAGGATGTTTGTGTGGTTAATTCTGCAGGGGTGAATTGTGACTGGGACAAGTCGTTATGGTGGTCTGAGTCGGGTGGAGAAGAAAAGGGAAAAGAACGAATCATCAGCGAAGACGTGAGTCCCTCAATGTCAGTAGTTACTTTGCTTCTGTGTTGTATCAGTAGTGTATTCACTGCCATTTGATGTGACCTGAGCTGGTGTCTGACCACTATGTGGTCTCTATATGGTGGTATTGTAGGTTATATTGTTGCTTGTATAGTGGCAGCGTAAACTTTTACCTGATGGCAAAAGTGAGTGCATACCTGTCCCTGTGGTTAGGGGGTTTCACTTTTACTTTCTTGATTGTGTTTATAGTGTTGTTTATTTTATAAAGTGATGAGGTGCGTGACCAAGGGAAAACCTAGAGGTGGATATCATATGTGGGCTGGTGGGAAGAGCAGATATTGTATAGGGACTGTTCAGGGTTTGTGCCAGTGTTGATTTTTAGCTATAAACTTATCCTCCAAACATTAAACCCTCACACAGCTCTATGGACTGAAAAGTAAAAATGTTTTGACTCTTAGGCTATGTCTACACAACTCAGGAAAACGGTCTGATTTTCGTCGGTTTCAGTATTTTGAAACCACCGAGAATCTGACGGTACACTGTGCTGCATAGATTGCAATGAAAAACCCATGCTGTAGTCTATCAAGCACCGGATTTTAACCGCCGTGTTAAAAATCCGGCGGAATATGCAACATGTTGCATATGCTGCCGGAGTCCCGCGGTTGGCTGTCAGATTCGCATACATTCAATTGTACAGGCCGACGGGAAAAGCTAAAACCAACCACAGTTTTTGCACAAATCAGTGGTAAAAATCGTGGTCCTGCATTAGGAAAAAATCCCTGTCGCTTCCGAGGTTTTTGTACTAGCTGTTTGGCCATAGCCTTGAGTATAAACCCCATAAAAAACATGATTTTTTTTTAAGTGATGATTATGATTTATGATTAAAGGGCCTGAAAAAAGCGGCATGTTGTGAGAAGTGTGGGGGTGGGGGGGGGGGGGGGTGAACTGTAAAAGGGGACAGAAAACCTAGCAGCAGCCCCAGGTGGCAAAACTTCTAGCTATGTCACTGTTTAAATCTGATTTTACCTAAGGGCTTCCTGGAGCACAAACAGAGGATGCAAGATGGTGTAACAGTAAGAGGTTGATGAGCAGGCAGTAGAGGACCCATCTTCTCCCATCCTGCCCCTTACAGGCCGCTGGTGAGGTTGTTGGCTGGTTGAACATGGTGCAAGCTATAGGAAGGGCATGGATGGATCCACTCACCATGTGTCTATGATATGTGACAAATGTGTGAGACAGCTGTGAGACAGATAGTTGTTTTACAGACACATATGTGATACAGACAACTGTGTGAGACAAACATGGGAGAGTCCAGTCCAGCACTGTTGACAACTATTTAAAGGGGTGTTCCCATTTCAGACATTTATGGCTTTCAATTGGATTACAATTACCGTCAGGACTAGGGTTAGGAAAAGGGTTAGGGTCAGAGTAAAAACCATTCTTTGTTGTCATAAGTTTGGTTGAACCAGTGTTAAACCGATCAGGGACAGATTTAAGCAGTACTAGTCATTGGGAAGAGCATCTCCCATTTTGGATTATGCATTGCAATGGCCACCATGTAATTTTAGAACAGTTTTGATGTACTGATCTTTGAATCTCTCTCAAAATCAACATTTATCACTTATCCACCTAATAGGTAATAAATGTCATTTCACTGGGAACACACTGGTGAGACCCCCACTAATCACTATAACATGGATCCTGTGCCCCCTATTCCTATTTATTGTTTTGCCACTGCTTACTGTGGTCATGCACTGAAGAGGAATGAGGAGCTCTGATTGCCTGGGCCTAGGCTCAGACTGGTTCACAGGAGAACAGGGGACAACCCCAGTGGGCTCCTGGGCATGACAAACCTGGATCTCTTTTAAACTGTATAAACATTCCTGAGAGAGGCAGAAAGGTAGAGGCAAAGAGGCAAAAAGCAAGAGGCAGAGTATAAGAGGCATGTACAATAACAGAAGGGTGGGGCCCCAGTATTAGCTCCACTCGTGGGCCCCATAATCAACTCCACAAGTAGGCTCCCAGAATGATATTTCACTGGTGAGCCCTAGGCAGGCCCACTGTTATGGCAGTAAAGCTGGTAATACCATACAGGGTCTGGTCAAACTGTGCTACAAAGGGGGCCCATTACTGCCCCCTTGTTTCACAGGCAGAGTATGCAGAGTATCTTAATTGTATGTGCATCCTCAGGACGTGCATAAAATTGTAAGGTATAGCTGGGCAAGAGAGCAATCTTCTGTGCGTCACTGAGAGGAGGTACCTGCATTGCTGCCTGTTCTAGGTCCTAAGCATAAAGCACCTGGCTTTAGACTTATGACCTAAAACATGCTGGGAGAAGCATCCCGGTGCGGGCGTGGAGAGGTGAGTATTTTTTTTTCAGTGGGGTGCCTATATACCTACCTACCTACTGAAGGGGTCCTACATACCTACCTACCTACTTAAATGGTTCTATATACCTAGCTATCTATTGGGGGCGGTGTACTTGGCTACCTACTGGGGGGCCCTATATGCCCAGCTACCTATGGAAGGGGTCCTATGAAGCTGGCTGCCTACTGAAGGAGCCTTATATACCTTGCAATGTATTTTGGGCCCTATAAACCTAGCTACCTAATGGGGAGCCTTATATCTAGTTACTAGGTGGGACTCTTTATACCTACCTACCTACTGTGTCGGGGGGGGGGGGGGGGGGTTTGCTAAATATACCAACCAAATGAAGCATACTAAATATATAGCTAAATACTGGGGGCCCTATTTATGTAGCTACCTACAGGTGGGTCTTATATACCAAGCTATCTACTAAAGGAACCTATATACCTACCTACTAGGGGCCATATATACTTACCTACCTACTGGAGAAGCTATATAACTACCTACTTACTGGGGGACTTATATATCTACCTATCTAATGTGAGTGCCCTATATACCTACTAACCTAGTTGTTAGGGCTCTATTTACCTATCTACCAGGGGATCTATCTGCCAAACAGGAGGGCTACCAAGCTAACTACCAGGGGAACTACCTGTCTTCCAGGGATCCTACCTACCAAGCTACCTAATGGAGAGCCTACTAGGGGCCTACCTTATAAGGGGCTGGCCTACATAATGGAGGCCTAGCTATTTATTTTATGGGTATTTTACCTACTTAATAGGAAACGTCTGCCTACTTATTTACCAACCTTTTCGGTAGATTAGAGGGCTAATCTACCGAAAAGGAGCGTCCACCTATCTACCTACCTAATTTGAGGGGATACCTACAATCAGAGGTGTGTACTTATTTACTAAGTTGGGGTCTACCTACTTACCTACTGGTGGTACAAATGCTGGCACTATAATTGTTTGAGGGCACATTAACTGTTTGAAGGTACTGTTACTGTGTACGGTACCAAGGGGTTCCTTAATACCATTTGAGGCACTATGGATGGGGAGTTTGTATGGAGGGGGTCACAGGTGGGAATATGTTAGAAAACTGAGGAGTTTCAAGTGTTTATGTTGTAAATTCTGCAGGGACGAATCATGGCCATGAGAAGTCATCATGGCTGTCTGGACAAGTAGCAGAAGAAAACGGAAAGTGAACGACTCATCAGAGAAGACGTCATCTGTGAGTCCTTAGATGTCAATGCACTGTAATCAACTTATATGTGTGCAGAGCCTACGTACAATAGTATCTACCACTATATGGTCACTTTTTGGCAGAACTATTGGTTATCGTGGTTAATATTCAGTAACAGAATGATGGTATTATTCAGTCAGATATGTGGCAGTATTTTTTCTTGTACATTGTGGTTATTGGTAATATTGTTCTTGGTTTATTGATTTGATTATGAGTAACAGTATGTTGGTATTAATTACCATATGGTAGTGAGATGTACCAGCATTATTTGTTGTTTGTATATTATTAGTGATTATAACAAGACTCACTACAGCCTCCACTCCAGGCCACGGATGCGCTGGTATCCCATTGGTCCCCGCCTCAATATAGTCACCTCTCCCTGCTCCTGCTTCTCTCCTGTGCCTCTGCTATGTGCCAGCACATGGGTCCCTACTTCCTAGAGAGCATGCGCACCGACTCTGTGAAATTTAAAGAGCAAGCATCCCGGTAATTGGTCCTGACTTCCCGGCTAGATCTTTGGTACTCATGCCCATAAAGAAAGCATTGTATTCCTGTTGCAGCATTACCATGTACCTGTTCTCCTGCTCTGTATCTCTGACCTCATTGCCTGCCACCTGCCCTGACCTCTCCACCTATCCCTGACTACGTCTCTCCCTAATGATTCTGTACCATGCTACATCCCGGCTGCCATCGCAAGTCACGTCTCCTGCCGCAGATGCCCAACCTGCCTTGCAGCGGCTCTGGTGGAAACCAGAAGGCTACTTAGACTCTGTTCCCTGACGTGGCTTACACCACTGCTTGCGGTGGTACAACAAATCCACACTGCCAACATGACAGTAAGATCTGGCCATGGATTCCAACTGCCTTCGTCCACACCTGCATCTTCATCTGTGGCAAATCCGTCTGCAGTGGTCCCTATTACACCAGCTGGACCCATGTTGCACCTGTTCCTCCCACTATGTTATCATGGGAACCCAAAGACTTACAGGGACTTCTTCAGTCAATGCTATATTCACATGGAGATGATGGCCCACCAGTTTCCTTCAGTACTAAACAAAGTGGCATTTGTCGTGAGTCTTCTGTCCGGCGAAGCCTTGGCCTTGACTACTCCTCTCTCGGACCGGGGCACCTGTGAAAGAGAATATTCAAGTGTCTTTGAGGAACCAGGATGTGCATCTTCTGCTGCAGCTGTTCTCCTCCGCCTAGGTCAGGGTGACTTCACAGTGGGAGGATACGCAATGCAGTTCTGGACCCTCTCCTCTTAAATGCAATGGAACAACGAGGCCCTTGCAGCTCCCTTCTGGCAAGGCCTCCCAGGGAAAATCACTTATCTGTCTGATGACCAGAATAGATGTACGATTCACCGACAAGAGCTCCGCCAACCATGCGAGTCTTGCTCCAGTGTTTCAAAGGTCTCCACTTCCTCCACTAATGTTGTAGAAAGAGCCCACCTGACTGAACAAGAACGTGCCTGTCGACGCAAACAGAACCTCTGTCTCTACTGTGGCAGTTCTGAGCATTTCCGTATAGACTGTCCATTGAGTCCGGGAAATGCCTACACCTAGGCTTCATGTGAGATGCGTTTCCTAGGTGTCAATACTACCTCTCCATGCCTGACCATGCTGGTTCTTCTCAGCTCATCGTCTGGTACCCTGTTCCAAGCCACAGCCTTCGTAGGTTCTGGTTCTGACAGGAATTTTATTAGTTTCCAAGTACAGTCTCCTGGTGGTCTGCCTCGTTTATCTTCTCTGTCAATGGTGAATACCTGAGTGACTCCATTTGGTTTCATACTGAACTACCGACTCTTCAAGTGGGGCGTTGCACAAAGAAAGAATTGAATCCCACGTGTTATCCCGTTCTTCTTCAGCTATGCTGCTCCGACTTCTGTGGCTGCAGTGCCACGCTCCTATGCTCAACTGGCAAATGAGCAAAGTTACACGTTGGGGACAAGACTGCTATTCTCGTTGTCTTTTGACACCGACACCTTACACTCCTTTGCCGGGTCTACCTTTTCCTTACCAAGAATTTGTGAAAAACAAGCAGAGTACATTCTGCCACATTGGGCCTACAACTGTCCCATAGACCTCCTGCCCAAAACCCAAGCCATGTCGGCCTATATTAAGCTTCATCTGCAAGTCCTACTCTCCCGCCGGTGCCGGGTTCTTCTTCATGGAAAAGAAAGATGGTTCTCTTCACCCCTGCATTGACTACCAGGGCCTCAACAAGATAACTGTGAAAAATCGGAATCCGTTACCTCTGATCTCTGAGCACTTTAACCATCTTTGGGGAGCCAAGACCTTCACTAAATTGGATTTTTGAGAGGCCTTGAATTTGATTTGCATATGTGAAGACGATGTATTAATGGAAGACCTCCTTCAATACCGATGATGGACACTTTAAGTACCTTGTCATGTTGTTTGGCCTATGTAATGCTCCTGCATTCTTCCAAGACTTCGTCAATAAAACCTTCAGAGATGGCTTATACGTTTGTGTCCTAGTGTATCTTGACGACATCTTGATCTTCTCGTCTAATCTTGAAGCCCATCGGAGCCATGTCTCTCAGGTCCTAAGATGCTTATGTAGTAATCATCTCTATGCTAAACTTGAGCATTGCATCTTCGAACAATCCAGCCTACCTTTTTTGGATACATTGTCTCAGACAAATGCCTACAAAAGGTTCCTGCCAAATTGTCTGCCGTTCTTCACTGGATCCGACAATTGGGGCTTCGCGCCATACAATGCTTCTTGGGGTTCGTGAACTATTATTGACAATTCATACTTCACTTCTCTACTGTTGTGGCGCCTATAGTGGCGCTTACCAAGGAGAACAGTAATCTCAAACTCTGGGCGCCAGAGGTGTAAGAAGCACTTTCCTGTCTGAAGTCTGCATTTGCCTCTGCTCCTCTGCATCTTGTCTCGTTCGTATCCAGAAAAAACATTCTTCCTTGAGGTGAACGCCTCATCTGTGGGAGCCAGAGCGGTTCTCACGCAGAAGACTCCCAAGGGCAAAACCATCACCTGCGTCTTCTTCTCTAAAACTTTCTCCCATGCCCAAAGAAATTACACTATTGGAGATTGCGAGTTGCTCACCATGAATTTGGCTTTACAGGAATGGCGCCATCTCCTGGAAGGGGCTTGCCACCCGGTTAACATATATATGGACCACAAGAACCTCTTATATATACAGACGACACAGCGCTTGAACCCGCAGCAAGCCAGATGGTCCCTCTTCTTCTCTCGTTTTGATTTGTTGCTACATTTCAGACCAGCGGACAAGAATGTAAAGGTCGATGCTCTCTCCCACGCTTCTGAAATTGTGGGTCTCAATTTGGCACCTCAAAATATCATCCCTCCTGAACATCTGATCTCGGTGGCACCCATCCGTCTACGACAAATTCCGCAGGGAACAACCTTTGACCCATCAGCCTGTAGGAAGCAGATTCTCTCTTGGGTGCATGCCTCTAAATTGGCTGCCTATCCTGGAGTTCACAAAACGCTTCAGCTAATCTCCCAACAGTACTGGTGGCCAACCTTGTTTGAAGGCAACATGGAGTTTGTGGACGGCTGTTAGATTTGCGCTTGTAATAAGGTTTTGCACCAGAAACCGGCTGGTCTTCTGCTTCCATTACCTGTGCCTAAAAAACCCTGTGCTCATATCACCTTTGATTTGTCACTAATCTGCCTCTCTTATCTGGCTGCATGGTCAGCTGGGTGGTCATCAACCTATTCTCTAAAATCTCACAGTTTGTACATCAGGGCTGCTCCACAGCTTGCCTCCCAATTCTTTTGACAATTCTTCCGCTTGCACGGTCTACATCTGCACATTGTGTTGGACAGGGTAATGCAGTTCGTTTTTGGCAAACTGGATTACCCTGTGGTGTGCCCTATGCTACCGGATACAGGTGAAGTTGGACTTCTGCTCTGCCTACCACGCACAATCTAACAGGCAAATGGAAATTACAGAGTGAGCGGTCAACTCACCAGCTTCAAGGGCATCTCTAAGGCCTTAATCTTGGGTGTGTTTCGCAGAAGAATCAGTAAACTCAAACAGACTAGCAAGACTGCATTCAGACAAGTGGAGAAACCAGCAACTGTGCACAATCATCCGGGGCAGAAATGAAAATATGTAAAATTCTGTATTTTATTGTATTTATATGTTTTTATATGTTTTAGAGATACAGTATGCGCTCCAGCAACACTTGGCTTTTTCATCATCATGAACACCACGATTTAGGTTGCATACCGAAACACATCAGTGTGAAGATGCCCCGTGCTTCTGGAGTGCATACCTGTATGTTTTAAACATGGATTAATAAAATACAAAATTCTACATACTTCCCTCTCTGCCCCAGATGATTGTGTGCAATTGCTGGTTTTTCCACTTGTCTGAACGAAGTGGAGCAGGTGAACCAAATTCGCCACTTTGGTCCTTCAAACCAAGATGACTGGATGGAGCTGTTGCTGTGGGCAGAATTCTCATGCAATAACTACAGTGGAGAATCTACTGGCACCCCTCCTTTCTATAACATTTATGGGCAACACCCCCGACTGCCTCTCCCTATGCCAACATCCTCTGAAGTTCCAGCTGTGGAGTCTCTGGGCTTGACTTCTCTCGCATCTGGCAAGAAGCTCGCCAGTCTCTGTTAAGAGTTTCATCCAAAATAAAGGCTCAAACAGATAAAAAGTGCAGACCTCCTCCCGTATTCCACCCTGGGGACATGGTGTGACTATCTACCATATATATCTGACTCAAAGTACCATGTCTCAAGTTTGCTACTCGCTTCCTTGGTCCTTTCCCAGTAATCAGCCACGTGAACACATTACCGTGTTCCAGTTCTCCTGCTCTGTACCTCTGACCTCGTTGCCTGCAGCCTGCCCTGACATCTCCGCCTGTCCCCGTCTGCATCTCTGTTTAAATATTCTGTACCATGCTACACCCCGGCTGCCACCACAAGCAAGTCTCGTCAGGGGTAACGACTTGGTAGTTTCTAGTGTTGAGCGATTATTATCGACAAAGTTGAAATCGTCACAGTTTTTATGTTGATCGAAATTTTTAGATCATGCGATAATTTAGGTTAAAATCTGTGCATCATCTATTAATATTGCGCCATTTTTGGCGCTTCCTGTCATTTTGGCGGCCAGCAAATCAGCTTACAGAATAGAGCAGGGTGAGATGTGTGTGTGACGTCATGACTGGGATGTGTATGGTTGCGATTGGCTGGAAAAATCACATGACCTCGTTTTACATAGAACAGCCCTTCCTGTTCATGATCAGTGTCTGTCAGCGTCTCATAGCAGTAGGACGTGCGCTCTGCCTGTGTCCAAACAGCTCAGCGAAATTATTCTATTTCTTCACAGAGAAAGCTCCTTACAACTTAGTTAGATCAGAGATTTGAAGATTTTATGTAGTTAGGTAGAGAATTTTAAAGGAGCATCTACCGCTGTAAAGTCACGGGGAGTGAGCGGGGGGGGGGGGGGGGGGCGGGCGAACACAGACAAGCTCTATAAAGAATACTGGATATAGTTCACCAAGACTTAGTGTAGACATTGCACTGCAATAGCTTATATTAGGATACACATCTTTTCTAGTAACTGCAGGTCTCTTTGTTAGGTGCAAAACTCCACTTTTATTATCAGTATACATTTCAGATAGGTGTTCTTTTTCAATTTTGCCCATTCCAGCTTTGTTGATATAGCCACCTTGCAGTTAAATTAGAAAACCAGCAATTTTGTAGTCAGCACAGGTTGATAGGTGCCAAAAATACCTTTTATTATCCGAATACATTTCAGATACGTGTTTTTTCACTTTGGCGCACTACAGCTTTGTTCATTGAGGCACCTTGCACTTAAATGTGAATACAGCAATTTTGTAGTCACCACAGGTGAATTGAAAGGTGCCAAAAATACCTTTTATTATCCGAATACATTTCAGATACGTGTTTTTTCACTTTGGCGCAGGCCAGCTTTGTTCATTGAGGCACCTTGCACTTAAATGTGAATACAGCAATTTTGTAGTCACCACAGGTGAATTGAAAGGTGCCAAAATACCTTTTAATATCCGTATACATTTCAGATACGTGTTTTTTTCACTTTGGCGCACTACAGCTTTGTTCATTGAGGCACCTTGCACTTAAATGTGAATACAGCAATTTTGTAGTCACCACAGGTGAATTGATAGGTGCCAAAAAATACCTTTTATTATCCCGTATACATTTCAGACAGATGTTTTTTTCACTTTTGGTCAGTCAAGCTTTGTTCATAGAGCTACTTTGTAGTTAAATTTGAATACAGCATATTTGTAGTTACCACAGGTGAATTGATAGGTGCCAAAAAATACCTTTTATTATCCCGTATACATTTCAGATACGTGTTTTTTTCACTTTAGCGCAGGCCAGCTTTGTTGATAGAGCCTCCTTGTAGTTAAATTTGAATCCAGCAATTTTGTTTTGATTTGAGGGATTTGAGATTAGCTGTGATTTGCCGTCTTTAAATAAGAGACTTTCCAAAACTCTTCCATACCTTCTCAAATTTTTATATTTCTGAACATGGAGCGAAATTCAGGTGGTAAGCGAGCAAAGAGGGGGGTAGGACATGGAGGTAGAGGTACGAGAGAAGGTGCTCCTTCCAGTGCTGGCGACAACACGCATGCCAGCGTTGCAGGACCGTCAGGCCTGTCATCGCTGGGTCAGGGCCCTGTGAATCTCAGTAACGAACATCGTCGCCAATCTGTCCCTCAGTGGTTAATGCAACCTGCATCCAGCAGTCTTACCTCCTCATCCTCCCAGTCACGGCCACAAATGTCGTCATCAGCATCATCAGCATCCCGTCCAACATGAGCAGCCGAAATGTCAACTTGTGTACCCACCACTGTGGATAATCCATTTTCTGAAGACCTCTTTGATGACAAAATGCGGTTGGGGTCAGAAGGCATGTTAAAAGATCAAGAGGCCAAAGAGGATGATTTTCTCTGCTCTGACGCCCAGTTACTGATGCCATCAGAGGAGGAGAAGGAAGCCGGTCAATCTGCAAAAATCCCAGGCGGTCGGCAACGCCTTGCAGTCCCTCTTGCTTGTAGCCCGCAGCTCCTGGATGCAGAATGTCAGGACGACGAAGTCACCTGTGTTGATGATGATGATGACGACAATGCAGATCCAACGTGGTCTTTTCAGCAGAATTTGCTAGCGAGCGCTTCATCACTGGAAGAGGAGGAAGACGATGGGGTAGTGTCAGTACGGGTCCCGCCTCAAAAAGGGAGAGGGCGGTCGCAGAAGTCCGCTGATATGATTCCGCCAGCCACAGTCAGTGGAAACCCCGCTCCTCGCTTATCGCCGTCAAAAAGGTCCAGGAACTCTCTGATTCACCCAGCGATGTCATATGCCGCCTATGCCGTAAACGCATAAGTAGAGGCAAGAACCGTAGGTGGTTAACCACCACCAACATGTCTAGTCACATGCAGCGAATGCATGAGTTGAAATGGAGGCAACACTTGGCCAAAAAAGGCCAGACCGACGCCGGGCCTCCAACCACTGTCACACCCTCTGTCTCCGCCTCCTCCTCCTCCACCACCACCAAGCGTTCCTCAGCTGCCCATGTCTCTCAGAGTCATGATCAGGGATCAGCCTCCGCTTCAGCCTCCACCGTCGCCCGAGTACCACCAGCAGCACCAGAGACCCATCCTACCCCTTCTCCTTCCGCCAGTTTGACGACCTGCACACCGTACAGCGGCCAGTCTAGCAGCCAGCCTTCTGTCTTCCAGGTTTGGGAGCAGAAGAAACACTTTAACTCAAAGCCAAAAGCCTGAATGTCGGCATTGCCAGGCTTTTGGCCTTGGAAATGTTGCCTTTCCGTCTGGTGGATACAGATGGGTTCCGTCACGTCATGGCCCTTGCCTGCCCCCAATACCAGATGCCGAGCAGGCATTTCTTTGCCAGAAAAGCCGTCCCTGCCCTGGCCAGCCACGTGTCATCTAAAATTTCAAGCGCGTTGTCTGCATCTGTGTCCGGAAAAGTCCATCTCACCGACACATGGACTAGTAAGCACGACCGATGCCACAATATCTCTGTGAAAGCTCACTGGGTGAGCTGGGTGGATGTCTCTGGTCATGACGGTGGCTCTCAGGCTCGGCGCACGCTCTTCAAAACCACAGGGATGGTGGAGGGCTCTTTCCCCCAAGGTCCTCTGGTGGCATCATGGGCCCAGAGAAACCAGGCCGTGTTGAAATTAATCTGTCTTGGAGACTGTCCACACACAGGTCAGGAGCTGTGGACGGCTCTCCGTAATGAGACCAAGCGCTGGCTGGGTGCCAAGAACCTTGTGCCAGGCAAGGTGGTGTGCGATAACGGGCGAAATCTGCTGGCCACCCTTAAGATCAGTAGGCTGGAGCACATCCCTTGCCTGGCAATGTCATGAACCTTGTCGTCCAGGAAATTTCTAAAGAGCTACCCGGGTCTGGACTGCCTGCTGAGGAAGGCTCAAAGTCTAAGTTCGCACTTCCGCCGTTCGCACCCTGCTTCGTCCCGCCTGGCTGCGTTGCAGCGTCAGCTCGGCCTCCCCGTCAACCGTCTCATTGTTGACGTGGCAACACACTGGAATTCCACCCTCCACATGCTCCAGCGATTGTGGCAGCAGCGCAATGCCATTACGCAGTACGAAGTGACACATGGCCTGACAAGCAGCGGTGCGGACCTCGGGGTGTTGAGCCACCGAGAGTGGAGGCAGGTGAAAGAGCTCTGCACCATCCTTGCCAGTTTTGAAGAAGCCACCAAAATGGTCAGTGCGGACAATGCCCTTGTCAGCATGAGCATTGTGGTGATCTTAGTTCTGGAACGATCGTTGGACACTCTGAAACAACAGGTCCCGCCAGCGACGGAGGAGGAGATGGACACAGATGCGGACACGGAGCCTTTCTCTCCATCGAATCCACATGGCCGACAGTTTCTCAATTTTATCGGTCTTCATTAGGCAGTGGTTCGGGGTCCAGGGCTAGTGCAAGGCAGCGCATCAGCTCTCAGGGTGCATCATCTCAGGCAAGTCAGGGCTGTGTTGAAGCTGTGCCGGAGGAAGCGGAGGAGGAGGAGGAGGTATTCCTAGACACTGACGTTACCGATGTCCCTGCCTTGGAAAGAGGTTGGCGCGAATTTGAGGCGGAGGAGGAAGATGAGGAAGATCAGTTTGCTAGTGCCCCTCAACCCAGAGGCTTGGGAAATCAAGGCTCCATCTCTCACATGAGTGCTTGGATGCTCCATTTCCTCCAACATGATCCTCGCATTAAGGCCATCAAAATGAACAACAGTTACTGGGTGGCCACCCTCCTGGATCCCAGGTACAAAACAAAACTCAGCACTTTCCTTCCACCCACCCAAATAGAGAGTAAAATGCAGGAAATGGAGACCTTGCTGATTGATCAACTGGAGACATCTGTTGCGTCTGATTCACGTTCTTCAAATGTCACGGTGGAACAACATCAGCGACGTGACAGCAGTAGAGTGCTAAGTAGCCGTAGCAGCAGCAGCAGGCAAGGTGGCAGAAGCCTAATGGGTGACCTCTGGCAATCTTTATTTACCACCTCACCAACGCATGCAATGCAGGGCACACATCCAACACACAGAGACCAGCTTAAGATCATGGTGCACGACTATCTGCGTCTCAACACCGATGATTTTGTATGTGTTCCGGACCCAATAGACTTCTGGGTATCCAAAATGGATGAATGGCCCGAGCTCGCTCGCCACGCCATAGAGGTGTTGTCCTGCCCAGCAGCCAGCGTCATATCTGAGCGGACCTTCAGCACAGCTGGAGGAGTCATTACAGACAAACGAATCCGGCTTTCCACAGATAATGTGGATCGTTTGACTTTCATCAAGATGAATCAGGCATGGATCTCTGATGATGTTGTGGCCCCAATTGCCGAGGTCACCGATTAGTTGCCGGTCTACTTCACATTCCTCTTCAAACAGAAATGGTCCTCTTGAAAACTTATTTTTAAAATGATCATTTCTTACTGCAATTTTTATTCTCTTTTCCCAACAGTTCATTTTGCTGGTTTTGCTGTGAGGAGACTGTAAAAGACAGCAAGGTTTCATGACAACACCTTATTCCATTTACTCACTTTATCTTTAGAATTTTTCGCATTGTCAATGGTTTTGAGGTCATGTTGCTGTGAGATACAGCTATAATTATGGTCCTTTGGAACAGAAATGTGGCTTCTAAGTGGCATTTCTCCATCACAATTTTTAATAGTGGCTGAGAAGTCATATTTATAATTTTTTTGGGGTCATGTTGCTGTGAGATACAGCAATAATCATGGTCCTTTGGAACAGAAATGTGGCTTTTAAGTAGCATTTCTCCCTCACAATTTTTAATAGTGGCTGAGAAGTCATATTTATAATTTTTTGGGGTCATGTTGCTGTGAGATAAAGCTATAATCATGGTCCTTTGGAAAAGAAATGTGGCTTCTAAGTGGCATTTCTCCCTCACAATTTTTAACAGTGGCTGAGAAGTCAATTTTTATAATTTTTTGGGTCATGCTGCTTTGAAATGCATTAATACTACAGGTCCTATTATAAAAAAAAATTGTTTCTAACAGACATTTGTTCTTCACAATTGTCCAAAGTGGCTCAAGGGTCATGCTTTGAATTTTTGGTGGCATTTTGCTGTGACATGCAGCTATACTACAGGTCCTATTATAAAAAATGTTTTTAACAGACATTTGTTCTTCACAATTGTCCAAAGTGGCTCAAGGGTCATGCTTTGAATTTTTGGGGGCATTTTGCTGTGACAAGCAGCTATACTACAGGTCCTATTATAAAAAATTTTTGTTTCTAACAGACATTTGTTCTTCACAATTGTCCAAAGTGACTCAAGGGTGATGCTGCTGTCAGAAACAGGAATAGGTAAGACACTGTTAATGGACACATATTGCAATATGACTTGATTTTGAAAGATCTTTAACATAGCTATCAATCCCTGTATTGAGACAACCCATTTAATACAATTAAAAAAGAGAAACAAAGACATGGTGGGATTCTATCCTATTTTAAAAATGTGTTCTCTAGAATTAAACTACTAAAAAAACTTGCATGTACAAAATAGCTGGTAAAAAAATTCCTCTGAATTGTACAAGGGAGGTACAGGAAAACTTGACCAGATGTAGGTTATTCAGAGGACATGGAGTATGGAGCATGGACAGAGAACAAAGTACAGAGACAATTTCCTCCAGCACGTTGAGTAAAATGAGAAAAAGAATGCCAAGAAAAAGGGCACCTGGGTGGAACAGGAGCGTTAACCACCAGTATTTCCAAGTGAAGCTCAATTGGTCCGCACTCATACGGAGGGGCAAGCGCTACCCAGGACAGGGACAGTATATGTCCAGTGAAACTAAAATGGTGGTTGAAAGACTCCTTTTTCCGGCACTTTTTAATCTGTGGGTCAGACAGGTTTAATGGTCATTCTGCGGTACAGGACAGATATAGTCAATGTCCAGTTCAACTAAAATGGTGGTTGAAAGACTCCTTTTCCCGGCACTTTTTAATTTGGGGGTCAGACAGGTTTAATGGTCATACTGCGGTCCACGACAGGTATAGTCAATGTCCAGTTCAACTAAAATGGTGGTTGAAAGACTCCTTTTTCCGGCACTTTTTAATCTGGGGTCATGCAGGTTTGGGGCTCATGCTGTGGCCCAGGACAGGTATATTCAATGTCCGTTGAAACTAAAATGGTGGTTGAAAGACTCCTTTTTCTGGCACTTTTTAATCTGGGGTCATGCAGGTTTGGGGCTCATGCTGTGGCCCAGGACAGGTATATTCAATGTCCGTTGAAACTAAAATGGTGGTTGAAAGACTCCTTTTTCCGGCACTTTTTAAATGTGGGGGTCATGCAGGTTTGGGGCTCATGCTGTGGCCCAGGACAGGGATAGTCTATGTCCAGTGAAACTAAAATGGTGGTTCAAAGACTCCTTTTTCCGGCACTTTTTAATCTGTGGGTCATGCAAGTTTGGGGCACATGCTGTGGCCCAGGACAGGGATAGTCTATGTCCAGTGAAACTAAAATGGTGGTTCAAAGACTCCTTTTTCCGGCACTTTTTAATCTGGGGTCATGCAGGTTTGGGGCTCATGCTGTGGCCCAGGACAGGTATAGTCAATGTCCAGTTCAACTAAAATGGTGGTTCAAAGACTCCTATTTCCGGCACTTTTTAAATGTGGGGGTCATGCAGGTTTGGGGCTCATGCTGTGGCCCAGGACAAGGATAGTCTATGTCCAGTTCAACTAAAATGGTGGTTGAAAGACTCCTTTTCCCGGCACTTTTTAATTTGGGGGTCAGACAGGTTTAATGGTCATACTGCGGTCCACGACAGGTCTAGTCAATGTCCAGTTCAACTAAAATGGTGGTTGAAAGACTCCTTTTTCCGGCACTTTTTAATCTGGGGTCATGCAGGTTTGGGGCTCATGCTGCGTTCCAGGACAGGGATATTCAATGTCCAGTTCAAGTAAAATGATGGTTCAAATCATACTGCCTTCTGGCACTTTTTAATTTGTGGGTGATGCTGTGGTACAAGACAGGGATAGTGAATGGTGTGTGACTTTTTTTCTGTGGCTTTTATAACCTAAGTGTGTTGCCTAAGATGTAGCACGTATCCATTTGACTATTGTGGATTTTAATTCCAGCTTCTCCAGCCCTGTTTGGGTGTAATAATGAAGGTGTTGTTGCTCTCCCATAGACTTTAATGGTCATCGGTGATAATCTATCATCGACCATCGAATATCTTGTCAATGATGGCCGACTATCGACCATCGACCGATGGCGATAGTCAACGTAATCGCTCAACACTAGTAGTTTCCCATTACCGAAGCCCAACCTGCCTTTTGGTGGCTCTGGTAAAAGCCAGCAGACTACTTAGACTCTACTCTCTGACATGGCTTACACCACAGCTTACAGTGGTCCAGCGAATCCACACCACCAACAGGACAGCAAGATTTGGCCATGGATTCCGATAGGGTGCTTCTGCCAGATATCCGAGATGTCACCACTCCTGTGGCCCAACAAAGCAAGTATGTTTTCTAACTGGTCGCCATGATGCAAAATTTGCCTGCATCTCCATCTGTTGCAAGTCCATCTGTAATGGTCCATGTTACACAACGGCTGGACCTGTTAGTCTCCCGCCTCAAAAGCCCAATCTGCCTTGTGGCGGGCGCTGGTGAAAACTGGGAGGCTACTTAGACTCCACTCCCTGACATGGCTTACAGCAAAACTTGCGGTGGTCCAGCGAATCCACACCACCAGCGTGACAGTGATATTGGTCTTGGTATACTGGTTTGGTCAGTAATATGATGGAATTAGTCCATATATAGTGTATATAGTGGTGATATGGTGATAATGCGATGGTATTTTTCTGGCTCTTGCATACATACTGTACAACAGAATGGAGATAACGTTAATTAAACTGTACATGTACACTGCAACAAAAACTAAACCAAAAAAAACTGCATTTGTATTTTTTTGCTTGTTAACCCCACACAAAATGTTTTTCTTTTTTTTTTGGAGGGTGGGGGGCATAGTCCTGGCCCTCAACACCCCAGTCCGACACTGTGGGGACCTCAGCAATCAGATCCTTTTTAATTACCTGAGAATTAGGAAATACTCCTTTAAGCCTCACAGATACCAACTGTTCCTGTAAATGTTTGTGGCAGTGCTTTTTCTAAGCATCCTAGTTACAGTTTGTCCTGATTCACTCTTGGTGATGAATAAGTCTATTATTGTATTCCATGTATCATGGATCTCTGATACAAATAGACCTAGTTTACTGATGTTCAAAGCTGACACAAAATCATATCGCTACCCTTTTATAGAACTAGGAGATCATCTACAAACAGAGGTCAGAATTAGGAGATCATCTACAAACAGAGGATAGATGACCCCTATTCCTATGGTCGTGCACTTGGTGGAATAACATACAAAGATGACTGTGTTTTCAAGGCCATAGAAGTTATACCACAGACTCATTATGTGGTTGAAATGATCACTTTCTCCCTTGCAGGAAGTGCTCCACAGCCTACACCCCTGATCATGCTGGAGAGAACCATCACAAGCAGGCTTGCCAACAACATATCCTGGCCACACTGTATGAAAACCAACTTATTCATGATATCCAATGTTCCTCTTAATAGTTCAAAGTAAGCATAATAATGGAGGGTATCAAGATTTTTTTACACATAGGTGTTCTAAGATAGAATGTAAGGCAGGGTTTACACGCCATATTGCAGATATGTTAAATGTATACGTTTGGATGGTACAAAACAGTATACAAACTCACAGCTTGACATATTCATGGAGTACAATGGTAGAAATGTATACTCAAAAGTCCATACTTTTGACTCCGTTTGACATAGCTTGCGTTTCAATACTGTTTTTGAGATGCATACAAAACCATGGTCTACCTATCTTTTGAGTCCCGCAAAGGTTTACAAACTTTTATTTTTAACATTGAAGTCTATGATTGACATACATGTATACATTTGCATATGTTTAATGCATACGTTTTTTTTAAATTTTTTTATTTGTATCATGATTTTGTTAACAAAGTATAAAAATGTTTTTAAAAAGTATACATTTTCTAAGCACATTGGCACAATGGCTGTAAAAGTATACAAACTTGTGCCATGTTTACATTTTTAATAACAGTGATATAAACATAGAAATGCATATACGCTTGTGTACGTTTACCATGGTCTATGTTTCTACTCCAAAACGTATCCAAGCGTAACACTGAAAAAACATTGTGTGAATAGCATCTTACATAGACTCTTTATCACACCCATACCCTGTGCATTTTTGGAGATGGTAAAAAGTCAAAGTAAAAAATGTGGATTTTCAACTTTAGTGGTGCCGATCCTTGGCCACCATGTCTATCTCTTGTATGCTATGTGTGAGAATGTTTAAAACATATCAGTGTTTTGGGTCATGTTTCTATTTCTCTGCATAAAGAACTGTAATCAGTTGTCTTTCCATATTAACAAGCACCTTTGATATCTCCTGATATTTCTGTTCTAGTAAATCCTTGTGTTCCCTGTGGAATAACAATTCCGGAGCATCTTCTCTTATAACTCTGTGTTGTGCTGTTCCTTTGTTATGCCTATTTATTACTGAATCAGTCAGCTGGGTGTTACCATTTTTCAGAGAGGTGTGTCCTAGCACTGATTAGACACACCCTAATTGGTAACACCTATCTGACTGATTCAGTCCTAAATTTCTAGAAGGAATAACAAAGGAACAGCACAACACAGAGTTATAAGAGAAGATTGCCAGAATTGCTATTCCACCTGAAACACAACTATTTACTAAAATAGACATATCAGGGGTGGCCACGGGTCCATAGGGAACACAACTATCTACTAAAATAGACATGCCAGAATGGCCACAGGTCATCTTTACCTCTTTCTTCCTTCTTAACTCATTGTGATTGGGCATTGAATAAGCCTTGTGTGGATTAATGTTGTACATGTACAAATTTTAGTTTGGTCATCTACCTTTTGAGCCACACCAATCTGCAAGGGGCTTATCCTTTATAAGGCTGCTTTAGCCCGAGCTGTATATGGCCTTTCATTAGTTACCTGCCAAGCTGGGACACAGCAACAAAAGATTTCAGCACATCTTGGTCCTATTTTTAGACTCATGGTACCCCTGAATATCCACGGTAATACACGTTGGGTGTGAGCGGGACTTATTTATTGTTGGCAGATAGTATTTAGTTGTTTACTAGAGGTAGAGCAGCTCTGAGGCAGTATCAGGAAAGCTGGTTAGCTCTTCTGTCTGTTGCCCCTCTCTGTCTTTTTCTACTCTCCAGTCTAAGCTTAATTGCGTTTTTTGGCTAGTGAGCAACCAAGCAATAAATGTTTTTAATCGTTAATTCAGGCAGTGAATGACATCTGATATTCACTGTAAACTGTAATTACAGATACAATAGCAAGGGGCATAATGCTAAAGTTATTGGAAGCTTGTGCATTGCCAAGATTAGTCCTTGTGCTGCCATCTTGTGGTGACTAGAATTATGTGCATAAAAATAGCATAAACGAACCAACAGAGTAGCTCCAGCATCCAGACATGGAAACAGTCTTGTCAATCAATAAAACATTTTTATTAATCCAATGCAAAAATCAGCATACAGCATAGCCCCCCAAAAAGTAGGTATTTAAATTAATACCGTCCACACTGACGCGTTTCGGTATACTATGAATATACTATGAATGCTTTGAAACGCATCAGTGTTGACGCTATTAATATGGATACTTAGATATTTTCGGGATATTCTGTATACTAATTTTTAGAGTTGGATTAATAAAAATCACGTTTTATTGATTGCCAGGACTGTTTCCGTGTCTGGACATTGGAGTTACCCTGTTGGTGCGTTTGTCTTACATTTAGATATGGGTTGGCTCTCCGTTTATTCCATGACAACCAGATTGGACTGTCGCTAATATGCTGGTATGGTGAGCTGGACAATATATATAGTTTGCATACATAAAAGTAAATAGCTTCAGAACTCATCCTGTAATTACTAGTTGTAAAATAGGATTCAGTAATAATAGCCTTTTTTAGAACATTTAAATGAAATATTATTTAAACTGTCTAAGCCATGAATAAGTCTAGCAGTTATGTAAATTAGAAAGGCAAAGGTGTGATTATTGGTAATGAACAGAAGTCAAAAGTATTTAAAGGAGTTTCTCACCACAATGGTTAGCTTTTAACATGTAGGGAAAGGTGCATGATGACTTTTAATAAATACATTGCTTTGTTGATTTTGTTTTGGTCAGGAGATAAAGAAGATATCTCCTCTTAGACTATGTCTACACAGCACACAAAAACAATCGTAAAATCCAACCAATCAGCCTGCCTATAGAGTTTATCTGGTTTCCAGCCACCTCTCACTGCTCTCTCTTATCTCTCATTGTTCTAAGATGTGGCTACACTATAGCAGCAAGGGCCTGACTACTGTGAATGCATGCTAGTTATCAGGCCGGCCAGCTCTTTTATAGTGTATGCAGTGGTAAGGGATGATGTCATCACTTACTGCCATTCACATAGTAATAAAAAAGAGGATAGCAGACTCTAATATATAACACATTACATCAATAAAATGTATATATCTACTGTAGCCCATAGCGAGCCTAATTAATTACAAACAAACAACTGGACAATCCTTTTAAACTTCTTTTAGCTGCTTGAATATAGTTTTCCTGAATGCTGTCTTTTTAAAGTGTAGCTCCAGTTATAATTAAAAAAAATCACTTGCCACCATTCTTACCATTCTTACAATAAGACTCTATCCACATCTTAATGTCTCTGTCTCAGATTCTGCCATTTTCTTTCAGGGAGCACAATTTTTCCCACTATAATGTTTTACATTACAGCAAAACCCAAGGACCCCATTATGTTATTGAGGTCCATCAGCTTACATTAGGATGCATCAATGCACTGGAACCGGCACTGTGCCTTTATTTGGTGTATGATGGAAACCACAATGCAGAATTGAATGGAGCCTAAGCCTTCAGTTCACCATGTAGTTGAATAGCAGAGTCATCCTCCATCCTCCATTCTAGGCTCCACCACTATAAATATCTGTATTGTACACTCCTGCAATGGACTATAAGGGCATGTCCCCACGGCAAGGGTTATTGGTCAGTTTTTCAGATGGTTTGCGGTTTTACAAACTGTCTGAAGACCAACATGCAACGCTCCCCCATAGACTTCAGTAGAAAATCTGTTCAGCAGTCCCCACTGCACGGATTTTCTGCTGGACGTTTTTTTTACACCGCCGGCAGTCCGAAAAACTTAGAACATGTTCATTCTTTCGCCTAGTTTTCGGGCACAACATGAACATGTGGATGCTAAGGGGGACAGCTTGAATCCGCAAACCATGGACAAAAGCCGCCCCCCTACATGCCATAAAAAAAGACTATATACCATTTGGGAAAATCCGACCAGTATTTGGTCTTTGCCGTGTAAATGCAACCTAAAGCTCCAGCAGTAATACAGCAAACACAGTGGTATATTATGGGGGACATGTATGAACGAGGCTGCCGTGATATAGCCCCGTTCGCTATATTTTTAATCAGGCACACTCCAATATCAGGTGCATAACAGAGCGCCAACAGCACTTTGTAATGCGCCTGAGATCGGGGAGTGTGCTGGAGGCGTTGCACTACAACCGTACAAAACTACAGATTTATAGGTGGCAAATCCAGGCGCATTACTGCTGGAACAGATAAACCACTTTAAAAGTAGTTTACCTGAGCCAGAAGTGTCATTAGAATGCGTCTGATTTATGACCCGCAATAGAACAGGTTCATAGATTCATGCGCATTCTACACTACTTTTATGCGCATTAAAATGGCACCTGGGCACCAAAAATCCTACATATCGCCCTATATGTCACTTAGAGTGGCCGCTAGTAAGGGCTACTCAACCCTCATCATCTTCCTGATGAATTGTTAGAAAGCTGCTATAGTGAAACATTTCCGGACTTACTAAGCGCAGTTGCACTGCAAGTATATCCAATTTTGCACTTATTGGAGTTCTAAAGGATACAATAAATGTTCATTGATTTTAAATGGGATGATGGTCTGCTACTGAATATTGAGCATCTGAAGTTTTAGCAGTAGACAAAGCTTTATGCTCTGTGTGCTGTCTCCTAAGCATGTATATCCAGCAGCAAGTGTCCCCTCTCCACTAGTGGCAGATAAAACTGGGGAACACTCATTTTGGTGCCTTAAAAGTTGGAACCATTTTGAGTATGTTTGTGGCACTGATGCTAAAACATCAGCTCTATTTGTGGAGAACCGAAAGTAGTGGTCACTTAATATAGTACGAAAGAAATATTGAAAATTCATGTAGAACATTTAAAGAACAGAAACAAACAAAAACATGAATGTGCATGAGCAAATCCAATTCTATTCATCTGCACTACATATTTATACACAAGAACAATGTAGAATCATGTATTCAACAGCTCATAACCTAGAGCTGCTAAAATGGTATATTTGGACTCAACTGCACTTAAATACTCAGAATAAGGTCAAAATTTATGCTGGATGTAAGTACAGTATTAGATAATTGTTGGAAGATATATGCTACTAATCTAAATAGGATCTGAACACAATCTAATGAGTGCACGGGTAGCCTAACAGCTATGGGGCTTTAGGGTATGTTCACACGGTGTATTGCAGCACATATTGTATGTGTTGCAATACACCAGATGTTTTAGAAGTACGCATTGACCAGCGCATATTTCTAAAGTGCAGAGAGGGCCGGCCCCATAGACCTCTAGACTTTCCCCCATATATGCATTGGGAAGAAGGGTGTAATTCATAGGTCTCTATGAGAGCTATGAATTACTGAAATTGCAGAGGGCGCATTTCAGGCGTATTGAAGCACAATTACGTGCCAAAATGCTCCCCGCAATTACGCCATGTGAACATACCCTTAGAGATAAATAAGGGTTAACATATTGGATTTTAACCTCATACTTAGTAAGGTTCTGTCCCCACGACAAGTATTTCAAGTCAAAATCCATGCGGATTCCAACTTGAAATACTTGTCTAAAACCAAAAGAAAACCAATCCTATTGATATCAATAGAAAATATGCGTAGTTCATATAATGCATATTTTTGGCAGTCAGTTTTTCTCCTAAAGCCGGGTTCACACGGCGTATAGCGGGATGTACCGCTATATGCCTGTTGTTGAAAGTACACACTGGCCAATGCAGACTTTCAACAGCGCTATGGCCCTTCTCCCATTAACTGTCACTTTCCCCAGCAGGGGGAATATATTGGGTTATCATAGCAATCAATGAGTGCTATAATTTTACCGTATTTGCGGGATGTACTTTGGGCATATTGCAGCGCAATTATGCGCCTAAGTATGTTCATCAAATGTGCCATGTGAACATACCCTTAAACAAACTTACAGCATATTCATTCTTTGTTTGTATACCATATGGAAAAAGTGTGGAAATTTACTACTGATTTCAATGGGGATGGCTAAAAACCTCATGAAAAATTCAACCAAAACATTTGTATGTGGTTTTTAACATGGATTCGCCTCCAAAACCACATAGAAATGAATGAGGCTTATTTCTGACTGTAAACCATGGAGTACAATAATGACCCTCAATCCAACCGACACGGTTTTCAATGGCGGAATCTGATGAGTAACTTTTACTCGTCATGTAGACGTACCTTAACAGCCAGCCCCATGAGACAGAGGACACAGATGGTGGGTGAATGGAGAGGTATCAGTAAGGTAACCATACTGGATAGGTTTTTTTATTTTTATACTATGCCACCTAATAAAAGCTATTTAAAACGTAAGAAAAAATGTCAAGCTCACCATATATTACACAGTGTGACTGTTAAAAATGAAGGGCTCGCAACCTAACATTTGCCCAGTTGTCTACACTAACCTTATTCCCACCTTGTTTCTTTAAAATTGAGGTCAAATTATTAATACTCATTGCTCATAAAGGGTGATATCAGCACAGCTATTGACTATAAAATGCTTATTCTACCCCAAAAAGATGGTCAGTCAAACTCGGGAAATGTGTGAATATCCCCATCCTGTATAATGCTGGCAGATTCATAGATGCTTAACTTACCCTGCAAAGGCTATAAAGCCCCATAATAAAGGTATTAGATGAACCGTCCTTTAATCATCACATGTAAGGCTGGTTTAACACCACTTTCAGGTCCTGTTCGTGGCCTCTGTTATGAATATCCATCAGGGTATTTGAAAAAAGTTTCCTGACAAGCACTATGATTGATCCACTTAGTTTACCAGAGCACACGTGGTCTTAATTGGAGTACGTTTGCTCTATTTCTGAACTTATACGCTTTTTATGCTGCATGCAAAAACGTGGTTAACTGTTTTTTTGTCTGACACAGAAAGCATGTACATTTCTCATACTGGTTACTGGAAGTTCTTCATGGCCCCTCATGGCAAAGAACTTTCTGGACCTCTGAAAAAAAGAATTGTTGCTCTACATAAAGATGGCCTAAGATATAAGAAGATTGTCAACATCCTGAAACTTCAGCACAGTGGCCAAGACCATACAGCGGTTTAACAAGACAGGTTCCATTCAGAACAGGCCTCACCGTAGTCGACCATAGAAGTTGTGTGCACGTGCTCAGACCAAGATTAACTTATTTGGTTCAAATGGTGTCAAGCATGTATAGCGGCAACCAGGTGAGGAGTACAAAGACAAGTGTGTCCTGCCTACAGTCAAGCATGGAGGTGTGAGTGTCAAGGTTTGGGGCTGCATGAGTGCTGCCGGCTATGGAGAGCTACAGTTCATTGAGGTAACTATGAATGCCAACATGTACTGTGACATACTGAAGCAGAGCATAATCTCCCCCTTCTGGGCCGCAGGACAGTATTCCAACATGATAACGACCCCAATCAGACCTCTAAGACGACCACTGACTTGCTAAAGAAAATGAGGGTAAAGGTGCTGGACTGGCCAAGCATGTCTCAAGACCTTAACCCTATTGAGCACTTCTGGGGCATCCTCAAATTGAACATGGAGGTGCGCAAGCTCTCTAACATCCACCTGTGATGTCATCATGTAGGAGTGGAACAGGATTCCAGTGGCTGCAACCTGTGAATCTCTAGTGAACTCCATGCACAAGAGAGTTAAGGTAGTGCTGGAAAACAATGGTGGCCCCACAGAATATTGACACTTTAGGCAGAATTTGTCCATTGTCACCCAGGGGTGGCCTCACTTTTGTTGCCAGCGGTTTAGACATTGATGGCTGTGTGTTGAGTTATTTTGAGGGCACACCAAATTTATACTGTTAGGGTATGTTCAGACAATGTAATGCCGGTCCATATTTCGGCACATAATTGCGCTTCAATACGGCCAGCCCATCTCTCTGAAGCTGAGGGCGTATAGCGGAGCATACAGTATGTGCTGTTATACACTCAGTTTTATCGCATGAACATACCGTTATACAAGCTGTACACTGACTACTTTATATTGTATCAAAATGTCATATCTTCAGTGTTGTCCCATAAAAAACATAATATTTACAAAAATGTGAGGTACTGTATATGTATTAAAAATGTTTCTCCTGCATATCTTTATACCAATGCAATAGACCCCAATCTATAAAAAAAAATGGCACAGCCTGTCAGGGAAAGACGGGTCAGTAGGTACTGACACATTGAGCACCGGATAGTTATGGATCCTCTGGGCCACCATGCGTGTTGGTGGTGGTATAGCAGACCATGCCAAGGAGCGGAGTCTAAGGGGCCCCCGGTCTTCACCGGAGCCTGCCGTAAGGCCGAATCGGACTTTGGGCTGCAGGGAACCCCCAGGTCACTACCCCTGACGTGGCTACTCGTGGTGGCAGTCGAAGTGCAAATGACGGAGTCCAGGCAGGTATCAAGCAGGTACAACGGCAGAATACAGCAGAAACTGGAACCAAGGAAACAGGCTGACATGAGGCTAAACGGGTATCAGCCTCACAGGCAAGACGGCAGAACACAGCAGGGTAAACCAGTATCAGGACAACAGATAACAGTAGAATCCAGGAACCTGGTTATCAGACAGACAGGCAAGACGGCAGGATACAGCAGAAATGGAAGATATGTAACAAACATGCAGAACAGCAGGGTTAAACGTACACAGGAACAGACCGACAGAGCGACAGTTAACAACAGGAAGCAGTGGTCAGGAGCTCAGGTGGACATTAATGAACTGACCAGGAACCAGGGCAGGAAGTTCCTTATATCACAGTGAGCGTGTCCAGACCCAGACAGTAATACAAAGCAGGAAGCAGGACAGGTGAGCACACAGACACAAGGGACACAGCAACATGTACAGAAACCGGGGACACAAAAAGGGACGCATGGACCCATGCCGGCGGCCCAGAACAAGCGCATGGACCGTGACACAGCCAACAATTCTGTCTTTAGTTATGAGGCAAAACAGACATGTGACCACCACACAGGTCTATGACCCCTGGTATCCAAGTAACTGTAGATTATTGAGGAGCAAAGCTTCTCCAGGAAGTTCTACTACCTCCAGCAGTGTCTCATGTCTGTCATTGTCTGTCAGGAATACGCCACTCATTCTTCTTTCTGTCTCATCTTTCTGCTTTTATTTTTCTACAATTTACATTATTAACAACATGACATCCCCTACAGAGACAGCAGTGATAAAAGTAGCTATACACAAGTTGTTGTTATAGTTATATTAAAAATAATTATTCCACCATTATTCCTATTCAGTTCCCCCATAGATGTCATGTGACCCTACTGCTAACTGGATGCCAGGATGTCACATGATTGATGCCATATTTACTTCATAAAGCTATTACTATGTACAGGAATGCGGGCTGCACTTTTTGATTTTTATTATTTCTAGATAGGGGGTCTCCTGCATTGGTATAAAAGTGATACAGGAGCAAAATTTTAAAACATGGATATTACAAAGTTGTATAATTTCCTATAATATACCATGGGGAAAATATTTGATACACTGGCAATTTTGCAAACTTTCCCACCTACAAAGAATGGAGAGGTCTGTAATTTTGTATCGTAGGTGACTTCAACTGTGAGAGACAGAATCTAAAAATCCAGAAAATCACATTGTATGAATTTTAAATAATTCCTTTTCATTTTATTGCATTAAATAAATATTTGATACAATAGAAAAACAGAACTTAATATTTGGTACAGAAACCTTTGTTTGCAATGACAGTGGTCAGATGTTTCCTGTAGTTCTTGACCAAATATGCACACACTGCAGCAGGGATTTTGGCTCACTCCTTCATACAGAACTTCTCTAGATCTTTTACGTTTCGGGATTGTCGCTGGGCTACATTGAGTTTCAGCTCCCTCCAAAGATTTTTGATTAGGTTCAGGTCTGGAGACTGGCTAGGCCACTCCAGGACCTTGAAATGCTTCTTACTGAGCCACTCCTTAGATGCCCTGGCTGTGTGCTTCAAGTCATTGCCCTGTTGGAAGACACAGCCAAAACCCATATTCATTGCTCTTACTGAGGGAAGGAGGTTGTTGGTTTATCATCGAATACAAAATAACAGGATCAGGATATCAAAAATAGTCACAGTAACAACTCCCCCTCCCCCAAATCTAAAACGATAAACTTTATTAAATCACTGATAAAATCTATATTACAAAAATCCCCCTTTTTTAACGATATACATTCCTAGGATACACATATGAAAGCAAAACCCTTCTGTTAGGGCACTTCTTACAAGCCAATATCTAAGATATATATACTCACGATACTTGTACCACTGGTCTTGTAGCGATGATAGTCACAATGATAGAAGGAAAAAAAATCCCTTAGTCATTAGAGCCCTTATACAGAAAATTCTTTCCCTTACCAGCCCTATTACACCTTAAAGGAAAACTAATGGGGTCATCGCCCTGATGAGGGCGGCCCCACAAAGCTAGGTACTGACCCTAAAGTCCACCTAGGAATTCCCTAAGGAAGGGCCACGAAAGATGGTCTAATCACAACAAAAACTCCTGACACATTTCCCCCATACAAGGTTCATCAGGGGCGGCTAGATAGACCACAAAAAGATAAGTTGCGCCATGATAGAAGAGCGTCCTCCAAATGACTAAGAGAAGGAGGTCATTGACTAAAATCTTATCCATCTTCCCTTCAATACACTGCAGTTGTCCTGTCTCCTTTGTAGAAAAGCATCCCCAAAGTATGACATTTCCATCCCCATGCATCATGATTGGGACGGTGTTCTTTGGGTTGTGCTCACTTTCTTCTTTTTCCCAAAAAATGGAGAACTGGAGTTTTACAAAGTTCTTTTTTGGGTTCTTGCCCACATGACCTTTCCCCAGCCCAGCTGGACCCCTCAAGATATCATTGGTGAACTTCAAATGGCTTGGCTGTGCTGATGTGAGCAGGGGAAAACCTTGCATCCCCGCAGGATTTAACCCATGAATTGTATTTGGTTTACTGTTCGGTCTGGAGGTGGATCCACGGGGCACCGCGGGCGATGGCTTAAAAGCCCACCCGGGGGAGGGGAAATCTAAGGGGGAAACCCGGTACCCACCAGAGCCCGCGCAAAGGGGGAGGTTTTGCTGCGGCGGGTATCCACCGGTCACTACCACTGGCGGGGGCTTGTGCGGTGGGGGCCCAAAAGGGTGCGAGGTACATAAGGGCAGGCGGCTGGGTCGTGGCAGGCGGGGGTCCAGGACAGGCGGTTTGGTTCGTAGATGGAAACGAAAGAGGTCGGTACAGGGTAAGGCAAGCGGGAAACCCTCTGAAACTTTCCCATGGGAAAATATACACCAAGGATCCGGGGGGGGCCGGCAGAAAGGGCCGGCCCTAAATAGGAGCGTGCCCGGACGGCTGAGCGGAGCGTGGCAGGGTAAGGGGACGCCGTCAGGGAGGGGAGGGGGGCCCCCGAACCCCGTGGGGAGGGGCCCCGTGGGAGCGGGGGCAAGGGCCCGCCTGCTACCCGGGGACAGTGGTCGCGGGAGCGTCCGTGCAGCCCCCCCCTTGGGGGCCCCCCCCCTTGGGCCCCCCCTCTCTTACTGGATTGCAAAAAATCTAAAAGGGGCTTCGGTTCAGAATATTCTCCTCCGGCCCCCAGGACCTCCTGGGGGGCCAAACCCCCCTTTCCCAGCCCAAACCAGGAGTATCGTTTTCCCCCTAGTTTCCTCATGCCCAGAATTTCTTTGACCTCAAGACATTGGGCACATCACCCAACGGGGGAGGAAGGGCCTTCGGGGGAAAAAATATTAAGGACCAGGGGTTTCAGTAAGGGAGAAAAAACGGTTGGGGGATTCTATCGGGAGGGAGCCGGGTTTGTATGACACCGGGTTGATGCGGCTGCTACCCGAAGGGCCCCCCAGAAAAGGGGGGGGCCCCCCAATTTATGTAAAGGCACTTTGACGGACGATCTAGACGAGAGCCCCCCTTTCCCGGGGGAGAAGACCGGGGGGGGATTTTCTTTTTTGCTTGAGCTTCATATTTTGGGAAGCGCGGGGGCATGACTGAGGGTCTGGGACCAAGGGTCTTCATGTCTTGCACCAGGGGTTCCACCCCCGAGACCTCAGGGAGTTTTTCCCAGAGGGGAGGAGGGGGGATGCAAGCCATACACGATAAAGAAGGGGGAGGCCCCGCGGACTCGGCCCCAAAGGGGGGTTAACGGAACCCCCGCCCTGGCAGCAATTGGACCAATCATCTTGACGTGCCGAACGAAATGGCGAGGGTAAATCCCAAGTTTGTTGACCCTCTCCACCTGGCCTTTCGTTGGGGGTGGTAGGGGGAAGGAAGTCAAGTTTCCCTGAATTTGGGTTTTGCACGGGGCCCCCAAAACCTGGAAAATTTTAACTCCCCGGTCCGCACAATCTGCTGGGGAGCCCATGCAGCGAAACACGGGGGGGAGGAAGAAAAACCTCCGCCAGGCGGGAGGCTGAGGGAAAAGGCCTGGCAACGGACGAAATGCGCCTTTTTGGGAAAAAAAGCGACCCGTAATTACCCAATGGGGTGTTCCCCCGGGGGAGGGGGGTCCGTTATAAAGCCCAGGGAAATGTTGGCCCAAAAAGGTTGGGTTAAAAGGGGGGAGTGGTGTATGGGCCTCCCGGGGCTTGTGAGGGGGTTTGTTGCGGGACAGGAGTCAAAGACGAAACGAAGCCCTTAACGCCCTTTTTCCACTCAGGCCACCAATGAACCGGGATATCAGGGGGAAGGTTTTTCGGGCCGGGGGGGCCTGCCCCAATAGCAATGTCCCCATTTTAAGATACGTCTGCGGAGACTTGCACAAAAGTCCTTCCCGGGGGGAACCTTTCCCCGGGGGCCCATGGCGCTGCCGAGTGAGGGCTCTGGGGGGGATTAGTGTCAGGAGAAGAAACCTCACCCCACCACGGAGGAGGGAAGAGCGCCGTTCACTTCTTCCCCGCGGGTGAAGTGGATTGAAAATCGAACCGGGAGAAGAAGAGCGACCAATACCCGGCGTGGGTTTTTAAGTCGCTGAGCCCTCTGATATTGGGAGGTTTTTTGTGGTCCAGTAGAACGGGGGGGGAAAACGGGTGCCCCCCAGCAGATAACGCCACCCCCCACCCCCAATTTTTGGCTAGTAGCTCCCGGGGCCAATCGTGAAATTTTCCCTGGGCCGATGAGAACGTTTGGAGAAGAAGCCGCACGTTCAGTCTTAAACCCGGGGTCCTTTCGCGTAAAAACTGCTCCGCTCCCACAGAGGGGGCTCTACCTCCAGTTAAAGGTTTCGCGGAATCCGGACTGCAAGGATAGAGGCTAGAGAAGGGGTTTTTGAGTTTTCGAAAACCCCTCCTCGGCCTTCCCGGGGCCGCTGCGGGGATTTGTTTCTTGTTGGGGCTACTATCGGGGCCACCGGGGTAGAAAGGAGGGATGAACTGGCGATGTAGTTGCAAAAGCCCAAGAATCGCTGGAAAAGCCGTAGCCGAAAGGGCCCCGGGGGCCCGGGGAACCGTAGAAAGTTTCTTCCATGAGGCCCCCGTGGAGGGACTTGGGGGCTTTAAAAGGGAAAATTAAATTTTCTAATGCTTTTTTAAGAATTTTTGGTGGGCATAAAAACCATTTATTAACACAAAAGTTAGCTGAAAGCAAATATTTCCAAAAATGGGTGCTTTCCGAACACCCCCAAAAAAGTGCCCCCTGGTTTTGGGTGGCCATACCTTTGGAGAAAAACCCCAATCAAATAGGACTTCCCTGAAAGGGGTCAAGAAAAAAAGGAACTTACCACGCCCTAACCGTTTTTTAAAAAAACCTTTATTTAAAAAAAAAATCCCCCCGGGCGCTTAAAACTGGGAGAACTCATTCGCTCTGGTCTAAGCATTTCTATGCCGGGAATCAGTGTTCAATTTGGACGGGGAGTACCCTGGGTGTCCCCGAACCTCCGACCAATAATTGCCAAGAGCCCCCGTGACGGAGGAGAAAAGGGTTTTCAGCCCAACCCCCCGGGGGGAAAAACCCTATTGCTCAATAGAGATGGGTGTATGAAGCCCCCACGGAGCCCCGGGGTCCCAAAAAACCCGGGAAATTTAAAAGTGAGCCGTCTCTGCACGACCGCACAGGCATCAACAGGGGGGAGGGGAGGTTGCATCTAGGAAGCCTCCCCAAAAGATCCCAGGTGCGGAAGTTTCCCGCAGGCTTGGGGATTTGGGCAATTCCCCCGAAAATCCCTTTGGGGGGCCAAGTAGAGGGACAAGTTTCCCTTTTCCGACGCTGGGGCCCAACCCTTTCTAGAGAGACGGGCCCGATCAATCTGCATGGGGTCTTCTGGGGTGTTGGGGACTGTGGCGCAGGGAAAGGGCCCCTGGAACACCGGGGCCAAGGCGAGGGGAAAAAAAACCCGGGGAGGGTTTGGGCTGACTGACACTCTTGCGAAGTTCTTCCTCCCCTTCAAGGAAAGGGACGCAACGGGGTTGCTAAACCGGACCCAAATCGTGAGGGGAAAACGGGAGGTCTCTAGCGGCCAAGACGTCCTTAACTTGCTTGAGGTCCCTTTTTTAAGGTAGCAAGGCGGCCTCGTTCCGAAGTTCAGGGCCAAACCGGGAAATTTTACCGCGTAGCTCCTAAAGACAGGTCCCCCCGGCGTAAAGGTTTAGGAGGGCTGTCTCAGCGGAGGATGCACGGGGGGGTTTCAAGACGTTGGGAACTCACTGGGAAAAACTGTACCCGCCGCATGGATCACTCGTCCCATAGGGGCGTAAAACCCATGCCAGGGCCTTCCCCGGGGAGGAGGCTGACCACGAAAGCCACCCTTTGCACGTTCGACAGGAATGATCGGCAAAAGCTCCACGGCATGAGCATTGGGGATGAAAACCCCCCGCAGAGTTTTGGGCACCGTCATACTTTGTGGGGCGACCGCCGAAGCCTTTTTGGGGCCCCTCAGCGCGCGGGGAACCATTGAGGCAGGAACAACGACAGGACCCCCCGGGGGTTGCTGCTGCGGCGGTATAGCTGCTGCCCGGGGGAAAAATTGCTCAAGTACTGCTTGCTGCGGATCTAATGTGATTTTTGACCCCGACGGGGGGATGTTGGGAAGACTTGGCAAGCACACCTTGGCGGGATCCATGGGCCCGGATCCTTCTGTTACGGTCGGAGGTGGATCCACTGGGCCCCCGAGGCGTGGCTTAGCCCCCCCAGGGAGTGGAATCTTGTGGGAACCCCGGGGATTCACCCCGAGCCGCCCCCAAAGGGGATGGGTTTTCTGGGCGGGGATCCACCAGGGCATACCAATGGCGGGGCTTTGCGGTGGGGCCAAGGGTGCGAGGGGAGAGTAACGGCCGAAAGGCTTTGGTCGTGGAAGGCAGGAGGTCAGGAAGGGGGCTTGGTTTTGTAACGGGAAAAGTAAGCCCGAGAGTCGGGACACGGTAAGGCAAGACAAACCTCTGGAACACTTTCACCATGGGAAAAAAAACCCAAGGACCGGCGAGGGTGGGAGGAAGAGGCCGGGCCTAAATAGGAGCAGTGCCCGGGCAATACCAATCACGGGCACTGCCCCTTTAAATCTCAAAGAAAACCGGGCCCGCGCGCCCAGGGGCGGGGGTGAGGGGGTGAGCAGGGGGGTGGCGGGTAATGGACACCGGAGGACCGGGGCACGAGCGGACCCGAACCCCCCTGCGGGACGGGGGCTCCGCTGGGAGCAGGGACAGGGGTCGCGGAGGTCCGGACGTTCGGTAATCCTTGGACTGGGTTTTTCCCGCTTTTTTCAGGTATTTACCCGGTCCCCCCCAGGTAGTTCTGGGCTATTCCCCATCTTTCTCAAAATCATCCATACCCACTAGGGAGGGTCTTTTCATGGGCCCCCGACCGGGAAGATTGACAGTCATTTGTGTTTTTTTCCCTTTTCCAAAAATTGAGACAACAGTTGTTTCCCCATCACAAAGCGCTTCCTATTTTTCGGGTCCAAACAGCCTTTGTGAAAGGGTTACAATTTTGTCCCCCTGGTGTTTCCCTTTAATGCTCTTTAGCTTGGCCTTTTGGGGGAGAGGTTGGAGTGTTAAATTTAGTGTGTGGACCCGGTGTCTTTTTTTACAGGTAAAAGACTCAAACAGGTGCAATTAATACAGGTAATGAGTGCAGAGTAGGAGGGATTCTTAAAGAAAAACAAACAGGTGTGTGAGAGCCAGAATTCTTGCTACAATTCATCATTTAAAAATTATAGAATATGATTTTCTGGATTTTTGTCTCTCAGTTAAACTGTATCTACAATACAAATTACAGACCTCTCCGTTCTTTGTAGGTGGAAAAAAATAGCAAAATCACCAGTGTATCAAATACTTATTTTCCCCACTGTAAATTATAAATAAAAACAATATAAAATGGACAACTTTTAGCCCACCCCTGACAACACTGACCCTTTATATTACTTCTATATAAATGTCTCTGAGATGGAAAAGTGATTACAAAACTTATTCTAGTGCCACCCATGATGTAAAAAAAAAAAAAAAAAAGTAGAAAAAAATAGTAGAATAATCAAGCACAGGAAAGCGTTAAAGTGTTCAAACCCATGTGTACTATAGAGAAGAAAAATGTGCTTGTTCAGGAAGAGGGGTTAACGCCCGGTCAGAAATTGGTTATATGTGTGATATCAGCATAACTCAGTTACCTACTTCCCACTTATCCAGTAATTACTGATCCTTTGACAAATTAAAGATAAATTGAAAGGTTTGTCATATACTTCAGATTCCCTGGACAGTTTTGTAGCTATACCTTTTTCTGTTTTATATGCTCTCCTAACCTGTGGTGATTTTATTAAGTAATTGCCTATTATTCAGAGTGCTGTGTGTTGCCAGTAGGGGGCATTTTATCTGATGTACTTTTCTATGCTAGGTTTTAGAAGATGACTATAAAATATTCTGTTCTTTTCTATATATTTTGTGAACTAATTCAACTGAATACAATTCATAAAATCTTTGAAGATAAGGGTGAGTGAGAAACTTTATAAAGCTACACGCGGCATTTCCAGCATGCAGTGCCATTAATTCCAGCCATAAAATAGAAAAATCTATATAGAGAAGGTAACAAGTATACCACTCAGTGTTAAAGCTTAAATGTAATGTAAAAGTGCAGCTGGGGGCTTGTAATCTTTCCTGCCTGTGCCAAACCTTTAGTACAAGCTCCTGCTTTCCTATATTTTAATTAAAGCATTGCTCAGTGCGTCTATCCAAGACAGCATATCGGTCACATACATCAAAGAGTAACCAAACTTATATCTATACATCCTAACTAATTTTCTACAGCAAATTGCATGTGTGAGAGTAGGATGCCACTTATGGTATCCTTTTTTACCATCAGTGCTCTATTAATCAGCTTGTTATGGCACCAGTGGGGCAGCAACAGGAAATTTTAGGGCTAAGCACATTTGTGAGCCAAAATCAGGATTAGGTCCAAAGCACAGACATGTCATTTTTTCTTTATAATTTTTACTCCACTGCTGGTTTTAGCTTACAAATACTGAATATATTTTTGTGTGGGTTATCACAGGTTAATAAACTGATTTGATAGAGCAAGGGAACCTATGGTACATACCCGTTTCACTTGTCAATCTCTGAAGACACAATCTAGACACAAGTTTGTGGTAGCCTGCACCATTTATGATGTAACACACCGTGACATCATCTGGTGCCTATGAGGTCATTTGTCTTGTGTTCTCATTATGACTGTATGTATTTGCATTTACAGTATTTTCTTACCACTCATGAGTGTGAAATTGAGACAGTAGAAGGTGACTCTTCTGCTTATGTGACTTGACCAGGGTGACAGTAATTAGGCTGAAGATGATCTTCATTTCCATCTTCTCTTATTGTGCCCTTTGCATAGACACTCATATACCAATAGATTGATAGATAAATCTATCATGAAGTACTTTATACATATAAACCAGTCCTACAAAGCATCCAGCCCGTAGGCCGCTTCCAGCCTGCCTAAAGATTACTGGCAACCTGCAAACCAGACCAAAGGAATGGGGCTTACACAAACTGCACCCAAAAATGGGCATTAAGGTCTAGTTTGGGGGCATTCCCAGGTGTCCATGGTCAATTCAGGGGCATTCTTGAGCTTCCTCCTCCTCCTGCCAAATTTTGCAGGTCTGATTTACCGATTTATGTTGTTTGTCATCCACTGCACTTGACACAATTTTTTTTTCATGTTTCCAATTGTGAGTGAGTTTAATCTTTGTGACTTATGCACTGAATCAAAGAAATATTATATTCAGAAAAAAGAATGGCTATTTTTCATACTGTTGTTCTCACAGTGCAGTCAAATATTTGGTAATGCTTTTAGATTTTGTATAGATTTTAAAAGCCAGATAAGTAAAGTCAAAGGGGCAGAGAGAAATATCAATATAATATAATTCTATTGACACTGAGAAATAGAATCTACTGTCTGCTTTAATAGAAAGAGCTCTGAGTACAGAGGACACTAGGTGCGGCATGGGTATGTTCACATGCAGAAATTCTAAAAGGGGTTTGTAAACTCTGGAACATGTGACTGATACAACCTTTTTCAGATAAATGGGTTTTTAAAAAAAGAAAAGTGAGCATACCATTAGGCGATGTGCACACGGCTTAAACACGCCATATTTGCGGGACGGTTTTCGCCCACATTTATGGCGTGTGTCCGGGGCGGGGTGGGGGTGGCAGCTTGCCAGCCCCATAGACATCCATTATCCATGGCGCGTATCCAGCAGGGATAATGTGCATGTCACTTTCTCCCCGCCCGGCGTAATTGCCGAGCGGGGAGAGGAGACGGAATCCATAGTTCTCTATGAGAACTGTGGATTACCGTAATTCCTGGGATGGATTTCAGCTGTATTGCAGCGCAGTACAGCACGCAATACGGCTGAAATCGTGCCAGAAATAAGCCGTGTGAACGAGGCCTTAGGCCCGGTTCACACAGCTCATTGTCGACATAATTGCGGGGATGGATTTCGGCCCGCAATTACGTCGGCTCCGTGCAGGGGGGGAGTGGTGGGGGTGGGGGGGAGCGGCTGCTCGACGGCCCTATAGACAACCATTATCCAAGGCGCGTATCCCGCCGGGATAATCTGGATGTCTCTATGAGAACTGTGGATTACCATAATGGCTGGCACGGATTCCAGCCGTATTACAGCGCAGTACGGCGCACAAAATACGGCTGGAATCCGTGCCCAAAATAAGCCGTGTGAACGGCCCCTTATAGAGTCAGGGGCAGATCAACTTTAAAGCAAATAGTAAGGTGTATCACTAACAACTGAGTGAGGTATTGTAGAGGGTAATGAGGAGAATGCAACTCTATTAAATATTTTTCTGAACCGTATTTACAGAGAAAAATGACCTTCCTGTTGATGTGCAGAGGGATGAGGTGAACTCCACCTTAAATGTTTCCTGTCTAACCCAAGAAGAATAACAGCTCCACCTTAAGAGGATTAAAATAGACAAATCACCAGGTCCAGGGCCTGACTGGAAGTCTGTCCTGCCTTTGCAGGTGGGCTGCCTGAGATGGCAAGTAAAAATGAAGGCTGAACCATCGACTCCAAAGCCAGTATCAGAGTGATCAGTGACAGTTCTCAGCATGGTTCTCATTTCTGTAGGTAAGGTCTGCTCCTGAGTCCTGATGAGTGTGTGATAAATCACCTCTGTATGGGGCAAGGTGAATATAGGGACTGCCCCAAAAATGATCCACCATGGCTAGTAATGATGGGTATGGATATTATGGACAGAAATTTAGCTCACAGGATCCATAAGGATGATTATTAGCCTTGATGAACCATTTTGACCCCCCACCCTTTTCATTACCAGCAGTTAGCCCCAGTGGGTGGTATGACTTCTGTGGGCACGGTAGCCCCCGCAGGAGTAATTGGAGAGGCTGGTATAAGTCCTGCGGGCACTGCAGCCCCTGCAGGAGTCATTGGAGAGGCTAGTATAACTCCTGTGGACATTGATAATTATAATCAGCCCCTGGGGTGAAATGGGAAAAAATGCAGTCGTGCCATTCGAGGCTTCCACTTTTATGGCGTTCAGTGTGTGTTATAAAAGACATGTTAATTGTATCCTGCAGGTCAGTAAAATTGGTGGCACCAATCCAATGCAGTTTTTTTTATGATCTACTAATTTAAAAAAAATAAAAAAAATATAAATATAATATATATATATATATATATATACACACACACACACACTTTTTATATTTTGCTTTACATCACTATTTTTTTGAGACTCCCTAGGGCACATCCACGAGAGCTCAGTAAAATTTAAAGTGCCAGCGCAGTGGTAATTGGCTAATTGAGGGGTGCTGACCCTACAGTCTCTGGCCACATCCTGTGCTCCCAGCCAGATCTGTTGTGCCTCATGCCATAGAGAAAGCATTCTGCAATGTTCCAGTCTTGCTGTGTAAATTGACCCTTGCCTCCACCCACTGACCACGTTTCCTTGGTGCCTGCCCAGACCTTTCTGCCTGTCCCCAAGTATGAATTTGCCATCCGATTTTGTACCACGCTGCACCCTGGCTGCCCCCGCAAGCAGTTGCCTGAGTGTCTTCCCCCTTACGAGTCCAACCTGCCTTGCAACAGGCTCTGGTGAAAACCGAAAGGCTCCTTAGACTCCACTCCCTGACGTGGCTTACACCAGCACTTGTGAGGGATCCACATCCATGCCATCCTAACACACTGGACTCTGTGTGTAGAAAACGTTTTTCAATGTGTACGGAAATATTCTCCCTTGTAAGCTTTGCTCACTACACTGAACACCTCAAGGCAACTTGATAAAGGGCTACGTTGAGTCCGAAAGACTGTTGTTTTTATACTGGTATATGAAAGGTTGAAAAAAATTATATACTCGACAGGATCTAATGGAAGGCTGTATCCTAATTTTGGTTTTGTTAATACTAAGACCAACTAGCAGGATTATTTATCAACGGTGTTCATCCATCATATATGCAATAACTTCAGATTCAAAAGAGTGCAATATAGAGTAAGAAGAATTCTAAGAGAAAACACCTTTATACATAGAGAGTCCAGTGGAGCATTATAGTGTATTTTTCTCCAGTGGCATAGTGCAGAAGGACAATATGAAAGTAAATAAGAGGGTTCATGAACCTCTACTGAAGCCTTTTTACTGCTCTGTGCAAATTGGAGACATTAGGCCTGTTCAACACGGCTTATTTCCGAGGATTTTGTGAGCCGATTGAGCTCAAAAAACCCCGCCGTGAAAAAGGGGGGGGGGGGGCGGGGGCCGAGCGCGGCGGGGGGGCCCCCCGGCCCCATAGAAAATGCATTTTTTTACGGGGCGGTCCCCGCGCCGTAAATAAGTGCATGCACTTTCTCCCCCCGCCGGGGGGTTTGCCGGAGGGGAGGACGAGGATTCCCTGTTTTCTATGAAAAGCAGGGGGATTACTTTAATGACGGGGGGGGACGGATTGGGGGGCCGAAATGAAGGGGGCCAATGGGCGGGGAGTTCGCCGCCAAAACCGTCCCCAAAAATAAGCCGTGTAAAAAAACGGGGGCCTATGGGGATGCTGTGCCTTGGGGTAATGGTCACCACCTGGTAAAACCAGACTTCCCTGCATGCTGACTCTACATTTACAAAGTTCAAAAAAACTAAAATTTTTATTGTTTTCTGAGTTGAAATTTTTTTTAAGCATTTTGAACTTTTTCCCCACAATGCAGGGAAAAACAATAAGTAAACCCCCATTGCATTAAACCACCTTAAATCCCTTTTTTATCAGAAACCCACCCCGGCCCACCAAAATAATATTTCCTGTAGCTGCAAATAAGCTATGTAGAGGTTTGAGGAGGAATTTTCAATCATTCCTCACTGCAAATGTTTCAGTTCATCACAATTTCCATGATGGCTTGCAAGCACACCTCACTGCATCTCAATAGGCTTAGGGTAAGGATTCTGGTTGGCCATTCCAAAACACAGTCTACTTTTACCAACTGCTGTCATAACATTTGCATGTGAATTGGTTTGAAACATCTTTGCATTTATTTTTCCCTCCCTGATCATAAGGTGTCCAGGCACTGAGGCATCAAACACTCGCGACCCATGACATGTTTTCACAATCCTGGGAATTAGGTTATCTAGCATTGGATTTCTTTTCCTTTAAATATAGCAGCGTGAACTTGTACTAAACAGTTATACTTTTCTCTCATCTGTTGGTGGAACATTGTTTTTAAAAAAAAAAGCATCGAAGAACATCCAGGTGGTCTTAGGCATGGTTCACATGGCTACTATTTACTGCTGCGGGTTTGACGCGGGTTTTCGACTATCTAGTTGCCGCGGCCAAAACCTTGTCCAAACCTCGCCTCAAACTTGCGTCTCCTGACGCGGTTTTGTGGCGTGATCGCGGTGAGGTTATTGTGCGGTCGCGGCACGGTTGGGGCGCGGATTGGGATGCCGTTTGCGGCGAAGTTTTCCCCCATACAAATTAATAGGCAGGGCAAAACCCTCTCCGGCAATCGCGGCCCAGACGCGCACCACCCGCGCCGAATCTGCGGCGACGCCGCGCTGAAGACTCGCTGTCAGAATTGACAGGAGACTTCTCTCACATGCGCGGCAATGCCGCGGCACCAAAGCCGCGACCAAACCCGCGCCATGTGAATAGTAACGCGGTTTCCCATAGGAAACCATGTTATGAACTAGGGGCATTTGGAGCACGATTTGGACAAGGTTTTGGCCACGGCCACCGCGACCAAATATGCCTTGTGAACATCCCCTTAGGGTATGTTCACATGGCATCTTGCAGGCGTATAACTGCTTTAAGCCTGCTGCTTCACAAGTTCACACTCCCACTGACATTCACTTTCCAATGAGAGCTATTGATCTTTTAAACCATATTCTTACTCACACGAGTAACTGGCACCAACTACAATACACACTCAGTATGTGAAAATCTCCTACGGAAAACTTATTTATTATTTCATTTCTATTTATGATTTAATGGTTTACTCTAGGTGATGTTCTTGCTGCAACACACACTTCCTTGTTCAATAGTTCTTTTCTATAGTGAACACATGAACAGAGGTTTTTACGGTTTTGTAGAGTCTTCTCAAGATCTTTTGCAGCTACTTTTAGGTTAAGTCCACACAGCATATGTTAAAATGGCATCCAATTCCGACTCTATTTAACTATTGCTTGCAGACTGCGGCTGATCATCTCTTCTGAACATTTCAGCCGTTGAACCCCGGCGCACATTACAAATGAAACTGTACAGCGGCCGATGGCAAATCCAGGCAGAATATCCAAAACGTTTTAAATTCCGCTTGGTTTTAAAAACGATCATAAAAAACTGTGCTGTATACACTACAGCATGGATTTTTTATTGTTATATATGCAGCATAGGGTACCACCGGATTTTCGATGGATTCTAAATACTGAATCCGCCAAAGATCTGACCAAAAATCTATGCTGTGTAGACATGGTTTTAGTTTCTTTAATACCTGTACCCTGTTTAGGATTGCCTAAATAATTGCCTATTGTGTGCTTGGAGCGATTTTAACACAACACCATTTCCTAGGGAGATAGCAACAGTCATAACATTCTCTCAATTTGTTGACAGTTGTCTAAACATGGATTAAGGCGTAGCAGCAGGTCTTTAAGCATAATGTTCCTGTAGACACCTTCTAGCTTTGTTTGTCATTAGTATGAACATCTTCTGAATTTCTAAAAGTTTTTCCATCAAGGTGTGGTTCACACTAATTAATTATATGGGCAAAACAGCTGTAAGGGTATGTTCACACGACTAGATAGCAGGCATATAGAAGCCCTCTGAAGCCCCTATGAAGCTCTCACTGACATTTAATCACTGGGAAGAATTGACAAGGCCGGGGCCGGACATGGGGGCGCAGCCCTAGTGGGAGGCCCCAACAGGACCCGAGCACGCTGGCCCGTGGCGCGTGTTAGGAGCGGAGTTTAGGCGCGCGGCAACTGCGTGGAGGCGGGCCGGAGCTGCGGCAGCAGTTAGTGGCGGCATTTCAAACTGTACCACCAACGTGCATTATACTGTCATTGGCTATGGCTGGTTTGGAGGCTGTGGAAGAGCTGCTGGCGCAGCGTCTGTGCAGGCAGCGGTAAATGCGGCCCGTCGTCGTATACTTCATGGCTCAGATGACACAGGGGCGCACTGGGGGGGGGGGGTAGGGGAGTTTCGCCGTCCGTAGCTTCGGCTGCGGGCGCCTCCGCCTCTCCTGGTGTGGCTCAGGGCTCGGGTCGCTTCCTCCACTAGCCCCGGACCTGCCTCCGGAGCGGCTTAGCCCCCGAAGTAACCCCCCGAGGTCCCCGCACTCCGTTCGAGAACCCTCCTTGGACCCTCCGGCACGGACCAGCAATTCATCGAGGGATTGTCTCAGCGCCGATCGACCAGGACAGGAGTTCCATGTCGGCGGTGACCCAGCGGATACGAGCAGACGGGCGATGTGCACCCAGTTCAGGGTAGGCGTCGCGGCTGTGGCTTCCTGTCGTCGAGGCTTCGGGACATTACTCCGATCCGAGGGGCCCTTTTGACGAGGAATCCAGTCGGGAGGGCCAACAGCCATGGAATTCTGTCGGCGGGATGTATCCTGCGAGGACTTTGCGGTGGGAAGCAGTGTTCGACCTACTCGAGGCGCTGAAGAGTGGTGGACATGCGGTCTGGGAAGGCTGGTGCCACTTGGGGGGTCTCCACCGAGGGAACTGGGTGAGCGGCTTTGGTCGGAGGTCCATCTAGTCTGGAGTCGTATGGCTCTTACGGACAGGTTGGAACTGCGAGGTGGAATCGGCAGCGACTGAGAGCCGGTGACCTTCTTCAGGGATCGGCATCGCGACTGACCGGGAACACAGCACCTCGAGTGGCAGCCTGTGAGTTGTCTTCTATCTGTAGTATTGTCTCCATCGGCGGTGTGTCGTCAAAGGATCGGTCCGAGTGGAAGATACTTCGCGACGAGGGGGGGGCAGTTCCAACATGTGCAAGTGTTGACGGGTCAGTTAGAGTAACCTGTTTGGTATGCGGGTACGGTTCCAAGGGTCGAGCGGACCGGTGTGGGGCCGCGTCTACCGATGTTCGTGCAATGGTGACGATCTTACATGGATAGGTCCACTAACCCTCTCCGATGGGGTGGGCTAGCTGGGAGCGGGTAAGTGGTGGCTCGGGGTAAGCTATGGGGGTGACGGTTTTTTGGTTGCAAACCGAACAGAGACTCGGTGGATGGGGATGCTCCTAGATGAATAGGCGGCTAAAGGGATGGTCTCATACGTATGTTTCTTGAGGGTCCCGTTAGGCAGCACACTGAAGAAGCGAGTTGAAGGTAAAAAACACTGGCAAGACAAGTACCGTCCGAGATTTTTTCCCTCCTTCTCTCATTGAAAAATTTAACTTCTAGCAAAAGGGATAAGGATGTACAAATAGTAAAAAAGAAGAAGATGAGAAACGGACGTGACTGGTCTTGACTCCGCAGACTCCTTACAAATTGGTTGCAGGCAACTTTACGAGCCATTTTGGGAAAGCTCATTGGAGGAAAAGTCCCTCGAATCACTGTTCGTGGGAGACATCTGTTTTCTGCTATATGGACTACCATAAGGGAGGTCGCAGAGGGTCTAAGGGGCCAGGCATGCAGCTCCGTCTATGAACGAACAATTTTCGTCAGCGAAAAAGCGGGATCATAAGGACATCACGCGTTGTGGTTCGCGAGTTATGGCTCCCACGCGTTATGGTCAGCCCTTTCAGGTGAGGATCCTGGTGGCTCCGGCAAGTAGGGGGCGATCACCCGGGTCGTTTGAGGGTGCCGGTTTCCAGGAGGAGGACATAAGGCCGGAATCTAGCTGGCAAATTCTAACGGTCAATATTGTCGGTTTTTCGAGTGGACAGCCTGCCAATTTAAGCACGTCTTCTCCGTGTGGCAGTACAGCATCTATACGGCTTGCGATGCATACGAAAGGACGAAAGGGAAACAGGGGCTGGTGTTACCCCTCAAGGGAGTGACGCCGTCGAACATCCACGCGACTATGGTTACCGTACCTAATAGGTACCACTGATTGGGCGGCGGCGGTGGTTATGTACAGGAGGGTTAAGTGAGGGTTTCGGATCCCTGTCTCCTGCTCCATGAGTTCCTTTCTCAACGACGGAATCATGCGTCGGCGCGGGTTACACTCAGGGGTGGAAACTGATAATCACTTTAGCCAAAGAAGGTTGCACAGGCAGGGATCGCGGGCTCAGTTTGTCATCTTAAGCCGTTCCTGATACTTGGTGGTTTCTCCTTTGGGGGTAGGTCCCAAAAAAGGGGAGAACCCAATAGTTTAGGCAGATTCGTCATTTGCATTTCTCCCAAAGGTTCAATCGGTTTACTACGACGGTAATTGACCCGATTTATCTTGTCACTTTAATTTTTTAGAAAATGCATCAATATACCCCAACTGATAGACTTTCTTGGTTGCCCATAGCAACCAATCATGGTTTTCTCTCCTATTCAGCACAGTTTACAATACATAGACAGGTCCTAATTTTCTCCTAAAAAGGTTAAATAGAAACTTGTAAATTTTTTGGGGTAAAAATTAGTAATAAATAAATACATAAAATCGGTCTCTATTTCTCATACAATATGGGTCTTATGTATGAAAACTGTCAAGTAATAAACTGTCTTTATTGCCATAGTAACTAGAGTTCAGGTTTCATTTTTTAGAACACTATTTGAAATGAAAACTGAAATATGATTGGTTGCTATGGGCAACAAAGACAGTCTTACTGCAAGACAGTTTTCATATAAATGTATATCGGGATAGATTCAAATAAATAAATTGTGGGTTTTTGGGGGGAAAGAGATACAAAGAAATATGTAAATGTTACTATATAAAATATGAAATTGTTACATAAAACATATATATACATATATATATATATATATATATATATATATATATATATATATATATATAAATATATAATAGAAAAAAATTGAAAAAATCCACGGCACTCCAAGATAGTTTCAAGAAACAAGGTGGTTTATTCCCCCCATCTTGGAGTGCCGTGGATTTTTTTTATTTTTATTTTGGAGAGCTTCTTGTATCGGAAGTGATTGCTGCTGGCACCCTGCATCTAATTTTTGACTGTGGGTTTCTTTTTAGTGTGCTGCTGTTTTTCTATTTTTATATATAATTATAATATATATAATATATAAAATAATATATATTATATTATATATATAATATATAAAAATATATGTATGTGTGTATATACTGTGGCAGAGCAACTGCTGATAGTCGCATGATCCTGCCACTAGAGGGTCTACGGCCACAGACCCTCTGCAGATCCGCCACCGAGGAACTGGGCTCGGTGGGGAAAAGCCACCTATTTTGTGTCAGTGTTATATTACTGTCACTTACGGTAGCGGCTAGAATAGCTGCAAGGCAGCTAGGTATGGGGTGGCTTTTCTGGAACAGCTCTAGTGTCGGGTGGGTGGCTGTCCCCGCATTCCAGGTCCTTGGGTTCCAAACCCAGTTTTTGGGCATCTCTGGAGGCCTATAAAAGCCTAGTACTCCAGGTGATCGGGAGGCGTGGCTGTTAACTGAAGGTGTGAAGCAGCAGAGCTGAGAGAGAGCTCTGGCCCCCAGAGGCTACAGGGAAGCCTAGGACACAGTGTGGAAACTGTATTTTTGAGGGGCTGTGCGATAGGCACAGGCCTCGGGACAGAGAGGGATTCTGTAAGTAAGTAAGTGGCCAGACGGCCAAGGGTTTTATTTTATGTGTTTGTTTTGTACACTGTGTGCCTTAATAAAGTTGGCTGAAGCCATAAAGAGAAGCCTAGTGTCAGAGTGCCATTATCGTTCTACCAAGGACGGCGATCCAAAGCGAGAAACCCCCGGGACGGACCAAGATGGCGTCCCAGAGCTGAGCGTCAGCTTACAATTGGTGGAGGTATGCGTTGGGCAAAGATTGGCACTAAGTGTCGGTGTACAAAGTGGTGCAAGAAAAAAAGGTGGTTTACACAGGACTGCTGCAGTTTGCATAGGACTGCTGGATATTTGCACTGTGTGGGCAAACCATTCCCTGAGGAGAGACACACCCGCAGCAGCCGTTTTGGTGTCTGAAGAGACTGTGTTGCGGGGGAGGGGAAAGGAGTCTGCCTCAGTGGAGCAGGAGACTGTGGAGAGACAGGGGCACCCCAGTAAAGTGACTGTCTTGCTGCCTAAGAACTTCTTCTTGCCATGGGAGAACTTATAAAATATTTTGAGCGGGCAATTGCCCTGATGAAGGAGGATATGGCCAAGCTGCCCCCTAATTCTCAGCAGCATAGGGCCTGTGCCGCAGCCATCCTTTCCCATACAGCGGCTATCCAAGAAAGGAAGACCCAACAGGCCCTTGGAGGGTCAGTGTAAAAGGATGGTGCTAAAAAGCCAAGGCGGTCGTCCAAGAAGAAGTCAAAGCCAGGTGTTCCTGACCAGCATGGGTTAACTCCCGACCAGGTGGAGCTGCTGAGGTGTATGGAGGCGGCCGTTACCGAGGGCAACCAGCCTCCACAACAGAAGGCGGCTGCTGGGGTCCAGCGAAAGGAGACGCCAGTGAGGACCCTGGAGTTGCTGGTGGGTGGCATCCAGCTATTGGTGGATCTGGACTGTCGCCAAAGGGTTTTCAGGGTGCACCCTGACATCATACCCTTTGTGAAGGTCCGACCAGAACCGGGTAAGACTGTTGAACTTCTTTTTGTCACTGGTTGCGGGACTGCCAATCATGTTCTGGAGGTATGTGAGGACCTCAAAGTGGAATTTGTGCTGGGGAGTGACTTTCTCTATTTAGGGCAGCATGTGGGAGATGGCGAGCGGGCCAGGCACAGCAGGTGGTTGTTCCTGGGAAGCGCCCCCTAAAAAGGGTTCTGCGCCACTGCTTAAAGAGCCAGAAATATCCCCCATGGAAGTCCCTGAAAAGATGGAGGGCAGAGGGTTCCTGCCTGACGGTTTGAATGGGGACTTGGGTGAGGTAACCATATGTCTAGAACCATTACCTAAGGAGAAAAGTCCAAAGAGCAGAGAGACTGTGCTATCCGGACTTGGAAAGTCTGCTGGACTTGATGTTTTGAATGATGACTCTGTTACCTTCTGCAGCATAACTAATATGCCTATTGCAAATGCTTCTAATGGGTTAAATATATCTGTAATCACTAAGCCATGTCACACAGCCTGAGCAGGGGAAGGTTGGCTGTAGCATAAAGTTAGCCCCAGTTACTGCGGCCCTGTGTGAACAAGCAGCTAGAGGTGGTGCAGCTATCGCAGTAATGGAGAGCAGCGCAGATCTGCCCCTGGAGGTTGTGGCTTTCAGAGCTATAGGTGAAGTAAATGCAGTGTGTGCTGCTAAGGACACTTCAGCCAGTGCAGCAGAGGGGTTAGCTCTAGTGTGCCCCTAAAGTAGTCCCCGGAGTCGATTGCTAAGGTCTTAACAATCGACTTGAGGCCTTAACAACTGGCTTAACAACCGACTGGAGTCTGCGGATCGATTGCTAACTCTATCAACTGACTTGAGCCTGAGGCCTTAACAACCGGCTTAACGACTGTTAGCGACTCAACGCAGTAAATTATGTGTCCCCCAGTGAAGGTAAAAGGGTCCCCCAGTAAGTATAACGCCCCCCAGTAGGTGGTTATATACTTTATATACTCCCAGTAGGTAGGTGTGTAAGTTTTATATGTCCCCCAGCAGGTATATAGGCAGGTTATGGATCCCCACGCAGGTATATGGCGGGTTATATGGATCCCCCACAGGTAATGGGCAGGTTATGGATCCCCCAGCAGGTATAATAGGCAGGTATATGGATCCCCCAGCAGGTTATGGCAGGTTATGGATCCCCAGCAGGTATACTGGCAGGTTATGGATCCCCCAGCAGGTATATAGGCAGGTTATGGATCCCCCAGCAGGTATAATGGGCAGGTTATGCGACCCCAGCAGGTATATGGGCAGGTTATGGATCCACCAGCAGGTATATGGCAGGTAAGGATCCCCCAGTAGTTAATGGCAAGTTATGGATCCCCCATAGGTATATAGGCAGTTAGGTCCCCCGCAGTATATGGGCAGGTTATGGATCCCCCAGAAGGTTTATAGGCAGGTGTAGGTACCCCAGTAGTATATAGGCAGGTTTAGGACCCCAGCAGGTATATAGGCAGGTTTAGGTCCCCCAGCAGGTATATATGCAGGTTTTGGTCCCCCAGCAGGTATATAGGCAGGTTTAGGTCCCCCAGCAGGTATATAGGCAGGTTTAGGTACCCCAGCAGGATATAGGCAGGTTTAGGTCCCCCAGCAGGTATATAGGCATGTTTAGGTCCCCCAGCAGTATATAGGCAGGTTTAGGTCCCCCAGCAGGTATATAGGCAGGTTTAGGTCGCCCCCGCAGTGATATAGATAGCTTATAGGCCCTCCACAGCACGTGTATATTTAGGTAGTTATATGCCTAACAGCACATATGTAGGTAGCTTATAGGCCTCACAGCACATATGTAGGTAGTTTAATAGCCTCACAGCACATATGTAGGTAATTAAAAGCTCCTCCCATCACGATAAATACTAGATAATAGCCCCCCACCCTGCACATATAATAGTAGATAAAAGCCCCCTCCCTGCACATATAACATAGAAAATAGCCCCCCTCCCTGCACATATAACAATAGATAACAGCCCCCCTCCCTGCACATATAACAATAGATAATAGCCCCCCTCCCTCACATAATAACAGTAGATAATAGCCCCCCTCCCTGCACTATAACAGTAATATAGCCCCCCTCCCTGCCAATAAAAAGTAATAGCCCCCCTCCCTGCACATATAACAATAGATAATAGACCCTCCTCCCTGCACATATAACAATAGATATATAGCCCCCCTCCCTGCACATATAACAATAGATAATAGCCCCCACACGATAATAGCGCTAATTAAACAGTAATACCCTGACAGCACTTACCTGACCTCGCTCCCTGCCGCTTTCGGTGCTCCCGTCTTTTCTTCAGCGGCGTGACGTCACCAGGCCGCGCCGTGCGGCAGCGTGATGACGCGCACGGCGCCTGGCTGGCCTGTGCACTCCGGCGCGCACAGAGCCGCATCCTGACTGCGGCCACAGATTACTCCGCGGAGCTCTCTGCTCTGCTGAAGCATCTAACTGTATGTGCGTCCGGCGGACGAACATACAGTTAGTCCCGCCACCGCTGCCGTCGCCAAGGTCCTAAGCCGCTAAGCCGATAGCTTAGCGACTGGTAGCGGCTTAGGACCCTAACGATCGGCGGTGGCGGCGGATAGCGGCGGCGCCGGGGACTACCCTAAAGGTCATAGGGGAGAGCAGCCCAAGTAGCCCAGGTGATATGTGTCCTGTGGCGGATGACAATCTGGAGAAATGTGTAAAGGCTCTTTTTTTGGGGCCAATGGGGGTTTTCCCCATGGGCAACAAGGTTTTTTCCACCTCCTGCTTTTAAAAAAGGGGATTGAGGTGGGGTGCCCTGAAGCGGGGGGGTGGGGGTGTCGGGGAGTCCAGCTGGGGGATTTGGCCCGCAGTGCCCCCAGCCCCACTGGGGTGTCCCTGATGGTACCCTTAAAAGGGTTGCAGGAAATCTTTTGCCCAGTGCTTGTAACCCCCATTCTGTCCCAGTGTGAACTGGCCAGTTTTATTGTTTGGAAAGAGACCCCAAAACCCCCGGGGAAAATTTGGGGGCTTTTCTGCAGAGTGTGAGGAGACAATTTTAAAGAGGGTGTGTCCAGACCCTAGAGGGGTGTATTCCTGTATAAAAAAATGTAAACCCAGAAAAATTTATGAAGTTATTTTTTTTAAAGATAACTTTGGGTTAAAGGGCAGATTCTGTGTGAAAGCCCTGAGCAGGGATCTGTGATGGAAATTTTCCCAAGATTGGGGTGGGACTTGTTTAGTCCCCCGGTGTTCCCCATTTTTCCAGTGTCTGCTTTTTTTTCCCTTTTTTTTACATTTTCACTGCAGTGGTCCAAAAGACGGCAGGGGAGGGGAAAGAGTGAACTGTTTAGCACCATGGGGTTTCCGGTTTTGCTTAAACCCTGTGAGGGGGAGTGTTTAAACCCCCGATGGTAAAGGGGAGCCGGGGTTGAAGCAAATGATACATTTTTTTCGGAAGGTAAGGGGGTGGGAAAAAATACCCAAAGAGATTTAGCCCCGGTGGGAGGGGGAAAAACTTTTTTGTGGGTGCCTTGTTCACCCCAGATGTTGCTCCCCCTACTGGTTTAGGAAGGTGACGGAGTTTCAAAAGTGAACACAGCCGGGTTTGGGTTTTGATTTTGGAAAACCAAAAGGGAAAGGTTACCCGGGGCGGGGCTAGTGACTCCAGTGCATGGTATACTTTTGTTTTATTGATCAAGATATAGGAGTGACCCAGATAGAAACTGAGAGTTCTCCCTTAGAGATGGGTGTAGGGGATGTAAAGGAAACCTCCCCACACATTGCTGCCAATGGTCTGCTGCTAGACGGAGCCGGTGAAAACTGTGCACAGGGGCATGTGTCCTCTTATATGGGTGATGTCCTCACTGCAGAGCAGACAGGGTTTGTGGTCTCCGTAGTGCAATATAATCCTCCTCAAGTGGTCACCACAAGTCAAGTAACTGTGGCAGGCTGTGAAGCTCAGCTGAGTGCCAGTGACCCCAATGGAAACAGGCCATGAAAATGGTCTTCCCACCACTGTAAGTCAGGGGTATGGAGGGACGAGCAAGTCCTCAGATATTAGGAACTCCCCTGGTAAGGAGGCTGAGGTAATCTGCACAGTTTCCCTTGATGTTGCGACTGTCTTCAATAATAATGTTATTATTGACCTACAGGTGAAGAGTGGCACAGAGGTACCTTCCTCACAGTCGATCCTACTGCAGTGGAGGGTATCATCACTGAGGTGGTCAGTGAGGTAGACCATATTTCCTCTGGTAGGAACCAAGTGACAGCAAGTAGCCTAGAGGCAGAGCTTCAGGGTCCAGTGAAATTTGAAGCTGTATCTGCCCCTAAGGAGACAGGAGTTGGTTCAGGGGAGAACCAGGGCCTGGTGATGAAGAGAAATTTGGGGTTCTCATGATGAGCCTGCAGACAAAGAGTGGTTAGCAGGTTTTTGGCTCAGGTGCAACCTAAGGGCCATGGTGTATAGAGATTCCTGAGAAGTTTTGCTGTTCTTACTGCTTCTGATAAACTAGTAAGTTACTGAGACAAAATCAGGGGCCTCTTGCTTATGTGAGACCCAAGATAGTGAAAACTCTGCCCAGGGAGCACAATGCCAAAGTAATTGGTGCGTAAAGCAGCCTACAAGGGGTGATAGCGCTATTAATGGGATTGCATTAGTTACCCTGTGAATGTGGCATGCGGGCTGTGTGGTTGATGGCCTCCTTGTAGTAGAGCGTGCATGGGTTGTGACACCTATAGTAAGTGGCAGTAAACTGTCTGTTGCCCAATGTGTGTTGTGTGCATGCTATGTGCCCACAACTAAGTTGTATGTGGACCATGTCATCTCTGCCCCTGCAGATATAGGGAAGATGTTGCCCCAAAGTAGGAGCTTTGACCCCGGAGGGAGCCTGGGCAATGTGAGAAAGCCCTACGGCCTTTATCAGAGGGGAGGGATATGTAGCAGAGCGACTGCTGGTAGTCGCATGATCCTGCCACTAGAGGGTCTACGGCCGGAGACCGTCTGCAGATGCGCCACCGAGGAACTGGGCTCGGTGGGGAAAAGCCACCTATTTTGTGTCAGTGTTATATTACTGTCACTTACGGTAGCGGCTAGAATAGCTGCAAGGCAGCTAGGTATGGGGGTGGCTCTTCTGGGGCAGCTATAGTGTCGGGTGGGTGGCTGTCCCCGCATTCCAGGGCCTGGGTTCCAGCCCAGATATTGGACATTCTGGAGGCCTATTAAAAACCTAGTACTCCCAGGTGATCGGGAGGCGTGGCTGTTAACTGAAAGGGGTGAAAACAGCAGAGCTGAGAGAGACTCTGGTCCCAGAGGCTACAGGGAAAACCTAGGACACAGTGTGGAAACCCGTATTGTTTTAGGGGCTGTGCGATAGGCACAGACCTCGGGTCAGAGAGGACTCTGTAAGTAAGTGGCCAGACGGCCAAGGGTTTTATTTTTGTGTTTGTTTTGTACACTGTGTGCCTTAATAAGTTGGCTGAAGCCCTTTAAAGAGAAAACCCAGTGTCAGAGTGCCATTATCGTTCTACCAAGGACGGCGATCCAAAGCGAGAAACCCCCGGGACGGACCAAGATGGCGTCCCAGAGCTGAGCGGCAGCTTACAATATATATATATTTGCAGTATTTTAAAGTTATATATAGAGTTACACAAATATATATGGTATTTATGAACAAAAACACAATTCTATACATAATTTCTAAATATATACAGTATGTATTGTAAAGGGTTAAAGTACAAATAAATACAGGACAGGTAGTAGCAGAAAGAGACAGAAAAATGTGTATTGCACCCTGTATGTATGTCTGAAATATAACAAGACAAGTCTTAAAGTAGTAAACAAAATAATTTATTAACATACAATTTTTTAATATAAATAATAAAAAATATACCCCATAAACCCAACACCCACCTACCCCGTCCCACACACCTAAATATAAATTTTTTTAAATATATATATATATATATATATATATATATATATATATATATATATATATATTAGTCCAAAACACTGCGGACAGAACAAAAATACAATAGAAAAAATAAAAAAATGCTAGGTTTGGGGAAACCTGATAAGTTGGGGAAAAGCATGAGGGAGATGACGACGGAGCTGTTTGGGGTTAGGGCATACTTGCCAACTTTTGAAAGTAAAAAAGCAGGAGACTTGAAGTTGCGGCAAAAATTTGCATAACCACGCCCTCTCCTGATAGTGAGCCGCGCGCCCTTTGAAAAAGCCACACCTACGCCACCTAACTGTGTTACGACTCTGGATGAAAGCTGGGTTTTGGCATCACCCAGCTTTCCTGGACTGTCGGTTAGCCTATTCAGCATCCAGGAGAGTTGGGAGATACCGCCAAACTGTGCCTACACCTAAACCATTAAATTACAATCAATATTTCCACCATACAGTGGTATCACTACAGTGGTAGTGCTATTTTTTTCAGCACTTCCCTACCTGTAGCCACCTCTGTGCAAGCAACATGGGGAAATAGGTGGGAGGTTACGGGATGTTAGGTGGCGTGATAGCTGGAGGTGAGAGGACTATGGGTATTAGGTGGAGAGGTTATGGGGTGATGAGGGTGTTGTATTTTGTGTTGGCACTAGGATGCATAACACAATGGTGGTGAGTGGTAGGAGAGAGGAGTACAGAGCACAGTTTACAATCTCTTTGGGGGAGCATAGGACCATCCCCCAGGAGATTATGCTACGGCTGCGCCTGCACTCCCCAGAATCATATTGTGCAGGTTGAACTCCATACCCTGCACCCATAGAAGATCAGTTGAGGGAATGATCTTTATGGGATGCAGGAGATAGAGTTTTGTACTGTAATTTTTTTTTTTAATGTTCTTATATTCATACAGGTTTCCCCTTTGGACTATGTCGGACTCATTGGATATGTTGGACCAACGTTGGATTGATTTCTGTAATAAAATAGTGAATGAAGGCTGATGTCGGGGAGTGTTCATTTAAATAAAAGTTTTTTGTGTAATTTGTGTCTGTTTTTTTTTCCATTTAATTTCAGTTTTAGTAATGGTGGTATCTGACAGACGCCTCTCCATTACTAGCGCTCGGGCTTGGTGTCAACCAGCAGTAGTTTTTGTCATCCCAAGGCTGACACTAACCCCGTGTCACTATTGCCCCAGTACCTAAAGCACCAGGGGTACTGGGAAAAGCCAGTAACCGTCAGAAGTGGACCCTTTTATGTGATGGTCCGCTTCTGGGGCGCCTGCGGGCTGATATTTTTAGAATGAGAAGGGACCGCTGTTAATGGACCATCCCATTCTGATATTATCAGGCTGCAACTGTTGGTTTTACCTTAGCTGGTTATGGAAAATGGAGAGGACCTCTCGTCTTATTTTTTTTCAAATATCATTTATTTATCGAGAATCCTACAGTGGGCACCTCCTGTAATCATTACAGTGGATGCCTGTGTGCAGATTCTCATTAAATAAATACATTTTCAGAAAAAAAAACACATGGGGTCCCCCCAATTTCCATAACCAGCCAAGGTAAAACCAACAGCAGCAGCCTGATACTATCAGAATGGGAAGAACCTTCGCTACTGGTCTCTTCCCATTCTAAAAATACCAGCCTGCAGCTGGTCCAGAAGCAGACCCTCACATTAGAGGGTCCGCTTCTGATGGTTACCGGCTCTTCCCAGTACCCCTGGTGTGTTGGGTACTGGGGTAATAGTGACACAGGGTTAGTGTCAGCCTTAGGCAACAAGAAACACATCTGGCTGACACCAAGCCCGAGCGATAGTAATAAAGAGGCATCTGTCAGATACCGCCACTATTATCACCGGAATTGTATGAAAAAAAAAAAAAACCCAAATTGCACAAAAAAACTTTTATTCAAATAAACATTCCCCGACACCAGCCCTATTTAACCATTTTATTTGAAAAAAATAGATCCAAGGTTGATCCGATGTACTCCACCGAATCCGAGTAGTCCAAATGGTAACCTGTAAAAAAACAAACATTGCACTCATACACATAGGCTGGATACCCTACTCAGCATCCAGGAAACTGGGTGACACCCATCACCCACAGGTAACATCCAGCTTTCCATGATAGGAATACTGGATGCCACCTTTGGGGGATGGCGTGCCACCCAGCTTCCTGGATGCTGAATAGGCTATTGCCATAGGCAATCACCAGAGTCTGTTCCCTGCGGCAACTTCTACCCACTGTGGCCTGTCTCCTGCCCATTGATACCGCCAGAGACAGACCGCAGGGGCCAGGAGACAGGGACAAAAGATAAGTGGGCAACTCCAACCCCTTGCACATTCAACACACACCCCTCCCACACACACATACCCCTCCCCCAGAGACTCAAACACACACACCCCTCACTTACGCTGAAATACACACACACCCCTCACACGCACAATGAAATACACCCCCCCCCGTCCCACGCACACTGAAATACACACACACCCGGCGCACGCACACTGAAATACACACACACACTCGTCGCACGCACACTGAAATACGCACACTGAAATACACACACGCACACTGAAATACACACACACTCCTCGCACGCACACTGAAATACACACACACACTCCTCGCACGCACACTGAAATACACACACACACTCCTCACACACACACTAAAATACACACACACTCCTCGCACACACACTGAAATACACACACTCCTCGCACACACACTGAAATACACACACACACTCCTCGCACACACACTGAAATACACACACACACCCCTCGCACCCACCCTGAAATACATACACACACACCTCATGCACCCACACTGAAATACACACATACACACACAACCCATGCACCCACACTGAAATGCACACACACACACCCACCCCTCGCACGCACACTGAAATACACACACACACACACCCCTCGCACCAACACTGAAATACACACAAACACCCCTCGCACCCACACTGAAATACACACACACCCCTCGCACTTACACTAAAATACACAAACGCACCCATCGCACTCACAAAAACAGCCCTGGCACACACACTGAAACATGCACACCCATCCCCCCCACACACACACTCTGCCACACTCCTCCCTGCACACACTCTCTGCCACACTCCTCCCTGCCACACTCCTCCCTGCACACACACACTGCCACACTCCTCCCCTGCACACACACTCTGCCACACTCCTCCCCTGCACACACACTCTGCCACACCCCTCCCCTGCACACACACTCTGCCACACTCCTCCCCTGCACACACACTCTGCCACACTCCTCCCCTGCACACACACTCTGCCACACTCCTCCCCTGCACACACACTCTGCCACACTCCTCCCTGCACACACACTCTGCCACACTCCTCCCCTGCACACACACACTCTGCCACACTCCTCCCCTGCACACACACTCTGCCACACTCCTCCCTGCACACACACTCTGCCACGCTCCTCCCCTGCACACACACTCTGCCACGCTCCTCCCCTGCACACACACTCTGCCACGCTCCTCCCCTGCACACACACTCTGCCACGCTCCTCCTCTGCGCACACAACTCTGCCACGCTCCTCCCTCCTCCTGCCCCCCCCACACACTCTGCCACACTCCTCCCCTGCACACACACTCTGCCACACTCCTCCCCTGCGCACACACTCTGCCACACGTCTCCCCTGCGCACACACTCTGCCACACTCCTCCCCTGCGCACACACTCTGCCACACCCCTCCCTGCACACACACTCTGCCACACTCCTCCCCTGCGCACACACTCTGCCACGCTCCCCTGCACACACACTCTGCCACGCTCCTCCGCTGCGCACAAAATCTGCGACGCTCCTCCCCTGCGCACACACTCTGCCCCACTCCTCCCCTCACACACACTCTGCCACTCTCCTCCCCTGCGCACACACTCTGCCACACTCCTCCCCTGCGCACACACTCTGCCACGCTCCTCCCCTGCGCACACACTCTGCCACGCTCCTCCCCTGCGCACACACTCTGCCACGCTCCTCCCCTGCGCACACACTCTGCCACGCTCCTCCCCTGCGCACACACTCTGCCACGCTCCTCCCCTGCGCACACACTCTGCCACGCTCCTCCCCTGCGCACACACTCTGCCACCCATCTCCCTTGCGCACATACTCTGCCACACTCCTCCCTTGCACACACACTCTGCCACAATCCTCCCTTGCACACACACTCTGCCACAATCCTCCCTGCGCACACACTCTGCCACACTCCTCCCCTGCGCACACACACTCTGCCACACTCCTCCCCTGCGCACACACTCTGCCACACTCCTCCCCTGCGCACACACTCTGCCACACTCCTCCCCTGCGCACACACACTCTGCCACACTCCTCCCCTGCACACACTCTGCCACACTCCTCCCCTGCCACACTCCTCCCCTGCGCACACACTCTGCCACACTCCTCCCCTGCACACACACTCTGCCACACTCCTCCCCTGCGCACACACTCTGCCACACTCCTCCCCTGCGCACACACTCTGCCACACTCCTCCCCTGCGCACACACTCTGCCACACTCCTCCCCTGCACACACACTCTGCCACAGTCCTCCCCTGCGCACACACTCTGCCACACTCCTCCCCCTCACACACTCTGCCACACTCCTCCCCTGCGCACACACTCTGCCACACTCCTCCCCTGCGCACACACACTCTGCCACACTCCTCCCCTGCGCACACACACTCTGCCACACTCCTCCCCTGCGCACACACACTCTGCCACACTCCTCCCCTGCGCACACACACTCTGCCACACTCCTCCCCTGCGCACACACACTCTGCCACACTCCTCCCCTGCGCACACACTCTGCCACACTCCTCCCCTGCGCACACACACTCTGCCACCCGCCGCCCCTGCACACACACACTCTGCCACACTCCGCCCCTGCGCACACACACTCTGCCACACTCCTCCCCTGCGCACACACTCTGCCACGCTCCTCCCCTGCGCACACACTCTGCCACGCTCCTCCCCTGCGCACACACTCTGCCACACTCCTCCCCTGCGCACACACTCTGCCACACCCCTCCCCCGCACACACACACACTCTGCCACACCCCTCCCCCGCACACACACACACTCTGCCACACTCCTCCCTGCACACACACTCTGCCACACTCCTCCCCTGCACACACTCCTCCCCTGCACACACACTCTGCCACACTCCTCCCCTGCACACACACACTCTGCCACACTCCTCCCCTGCACACACACTCTGCCACACTCCTCCCCTGCACACACACACTCTGCCACACTCCTCCCCTGCACACACACACTCTGCCACACTCCTCCCCTCGCACACACACACACTCTGCCACACTCCTTCCCTGCCCCACACTCTGCCACACTCCTCCCCTGCGCACACACACTCTGCCACACTCCTCCCCTGCACACACACTCTGCCACACACCTCCCTGCACACACACTCTGCCACACTCCTCCCCTGCGCACACACTCTGCCACCCATCTCCTCCCCTGCACACACACTCTGCCACACTCCTCCCCTGCACACACTCTGCCACACTCCTCCCCTGCACACACACTCTGCCACACTCCTCCCCTGCACACACACTCTGCCACACACCTCCCTGCACACACACTCTGCCACACTCCTCCCCTGCACACACACTCTGCCACACTCCTCCCCTGCACACACACTCTGCCACCCATCTCCTCTGCGCCCACTCGCCTGTCTTGCTGCTGGTTCTCAGTTCTTGGGAGGGGCGGAGCCTCACGGGTCCCGCTAAGCCCCGCCCCCTTCCCAGTAGTGCGCTGGGCTCTCAAGCAGCTTCCTATGAAGCTACCAGAGCATTGCTGGGCCGCGGCCGAGGATGGTGGCTTCAGGGGAGCGTCAGGAGACGCTACCCTGATGCCTCCTTACAAATATAACGGGAGGTTGAACAACTGAAGCGGGGGGCGGGACACGGCCCCCATTAGCGGGAGTGACCTGCCAAAAATGGGAGGGTTGGCAACTATGGGTTAGGGGGTAAAGGTACCTACTGCAGGGGTATTGGTAAGGGTGTTGGTAAGGGTGATACCTAGCACACCCAGCAGTCGACGGCTATTGTGGTTTAGCTCGTGGTGGTACAATGGGTTCTGGAGGTGAAGGAGGAAGAAAGAAGGTTCTGTCCGGGGGATTTCGGACTCGAACTGGCTGATGAGGGCAGGTGGAAAAGACACAGCATTGAGCCCTGCAATCCACCACAGGCTGGAGGTGAGGAGACCGATCTCCAACAGGGGTTCGGGTGAGTTAAAGACTACCACTGCGATGAGACAGAATGCAGTGGTTAAGATGACCACCTTGCGCCAGCGATCTGCAAGGCAATAGGCTAAATAGTCTAATCCGTCGTAACCGTCGACACATCGTATAAAGGACAGAGCACGTTCTTCGGCCTCCATATCTCTGTCCCTTCAATGGCGTGCATTTTGACTCTAAACGTACACGCATGCTGTTTGGACTAGACATATATCTTTACTTCATCTTTATGAATAGGTGTATAAAAGACATAGTTCTATGACGAACACCTTAGGCAATGAAAAACATATAAATACGTGGCAGTACTTAGCTGTAATACATCTCCTGTCAGGAAATTAAAGGTAGTCCCGTAGTAGACTGTTGGAGCCGATCATGCTGAGATGCAGCTCGGTGCCGCCATGCAATGACGCGACGTTTCGGAAGGTACGCCTTCCTTTCTCAAGCATGCGTAGTAAGGGCACACCATCCTCTTTATTCATTGTCCGTGATCACACAGGTGTGTATGTTACATAGCCTATACTAAAAACAATATATTGATATCACTGCTAAAAACAATGTGAATAACTGTAACTTAGAGAACATGAATAGGTAAGGGAGAACATTAGTTTAGTGCACAAGTTATAGATAGCAACGTAGACTTAAAGATTCGTTTATACCCCTTTGGTGCGATTGTGTCCATTGTTGCAATCCGTACGCTTCCCACTCTAATAACCTAGTTTTGTTTTGACTAGTATCTGAGACATTCACTTGTTCAAGTACACACCAACGTAAATCACAGATGTTATGTTGGTGTTCATTGAAGTGTTTCGCTACAGTAGTCTCACCAAATTTTTGTGGGTGCATCTGAGTTGTCTTTTTTATTTTTAAAATTTCTAATAGCGCTTTATGTTCCCTATCCTGATTTTCACTGGGCGGCTGGTCTGTCCTATATACCATTTGCTACATGGACACTTTAACATGTAAATTACATTGTTGCTAGTGCAACTGAAATTTCCTTTCAATGGTATCTTGTGTCCCTGATGTGGATGTTGATTGTGGAACACTTTAATGATAGCGGGACATTGTTGCACGATAACAAGGGTATTTCCATTTCGTTTTTGTACAAGTGTTTTTGTCTGGGAGTCT